>OMNV01012406.1:0-95266 GCA_900303265.1 Brotula barbata
CCCCAGTGAGCCCAGTACCACTTAAGTCCCCACATACCACTTCAATGGAGTTCTCATGGATAAATCTGTGTGTGTGTGAGTCCTCACTATAAAGAGTGTTACCCAAGGGAAGGGTTGTTAAATGCTCTTACTTGCTGATCATCTGACCTAAAGTTATGTCTCATGCAATGGTAACTTGACATACACACACACACACACTCACTAGATGAAGATCAAGAGGCTCATCAACTTGGGGCTCTTTGCTGAGGAGAAGTTTAATGTGGTGCTGACGCTTTCACCGCCGCATAAACACACGTGCCTCCCTTTGCACAGCACACATGCAAGCAATCTGTCTATCACACACACGCACACACACACACAATCTCTCATGAATATATTTAAATACACACACATTTTCAGACCCATTGGGGTTGTGTTGCAAACAGTCTGTCATCACCTTCAACTAGAGTGGAGGGCTAACCTGAACACTTGATCTTGTTACTGGGGCAACATCTGTAGCTTATCACTATGCTGGTAACTCCAGTGGGGTTGGAAGTGACCCACACACACACACACACACACACACACACACACACACATACATGCACAATCCCTGGGAACCATGCCTTGAGCCTTGTTGTAGAAGTTCTGCTTCTGAGAGCTGATTTCACACTTCTCTTTTTCTCTCCAACACACACACACCGACACACACACAGAGGAGGTCTGTCCTTCTGCTTCTCTGCCTCCCATTGGTTCTGGAGGTCACCTGTCAATCACAGAACTGTTGCCACTGCCACCTGTCAGGTGTCCCAGCATGCATTGCAAAGTCTCTCCGATACATGCTTCACTGGAAGCTGTCACACACTTGTGGATTGGAACCACTCACTGGAACACACGGACACACACACACACACACACACACACATTTGTACACACTCTTCTCATGTGCTGTCTCTCTCTTACTGTCCAAGAACAGATTTGAAAGTCTGAAAATGTGTCATGCTTGTCCAGATGAATATGCTGAATATGGTTTTATGATGTTGATTACAGCGAGGATCACCGTATCCCCTCTCTCACTTTCTCTCTCCCCCTTTTTCTCTCGCTCAGGTGGTCAGAGTTCCAGTGGAAAGCTGTGAGCAGTACACCACTTGTGGCGAGTGTTTGGGCTCCAGAGACCCTCACTGTGGATGGTGTGTCCTCCACAATGTGTAAGTGCCACGGACATTAACACAATCATTTCAGATTTAGTGACCCATCGCAGTGCACAGCAGATCATAATGAACCGTTTAGATGTCATAACGTGTCGACCAGCTGACACCTGAACAACTCAGGTCCCATGGCATCTCTCTCTCTCTCTCTGAGACCGATAACATCGGTATCATAGTACACTAATTATAAGATCCATTTCCAACCTTCAATGTGATGTAGTGCCCTGGAATGTTGACATTTTCATGGTGAGGCAGCTCTACTGTTGTGTCCAATTTGACGAAGAATTAAAAAAAAAAATTATATATATTTTTGCAATTGAAATATCAGTTTAAAGCTGTACCAAACAGGTTCTGTTATGAAACTGAGTGCAAGGTACGCTGGACAAAAATCACTCGTGCATTTCAAACGTTTTATTGAACATGAATTAATAAATGCGTTGGCCATGACTGAAATGGATGTGCAGAAAGATTTGTAGTGCTTCCTGTGTATTCAGTTTTTGCCTTGCATATCTTGCATATTGCAGCACTTTTGTCACTTTTGTAAAACCGAACCCGGAGCTGAGTTTAGCCACGTCGGGTTCAGTTTCTTCGTACTGCATTAAACATGATGGATCGTCAACTTATCGCTGTCTGAGCCACAGAGAAATGAATTGCTGCACCTTTTAAAGTGCTTTAACTGCCTCACCACTTCATAACTTATTAATCACAGACATGGAAATAGTTTGCATTTCCAGAGCCTGTCCAGTCAGGGGGAATTTCGTCTTCACTGCAGTATTGCAAAGTAAAATCTGAAGAGGTGCTCGATAAAGTAAATGTTTTCAGTCGTAGACAGCAGGTTGACACATGTAGAATCCGAAGAGGGGAGAGGAGCGCGATGAAAGATACAGGCAGGCACTTCTGGAATGTGGCCCCTGTTGACATCGGAATCTATTTTTAACACCTTTTAACACCATAATTCCAGTAAAATGCCTTTAACTCCTGTCAGTCAGTCCCATAATTATGATTCATAGTAGGAATGTAACTTTTAAAAGCTTGCAGCCAGTAAATTTATATTTTCATTCTGTGCGAGCCAGTCTACTGGCCAAACCTGTAAATAGGATGTGTAGAACAAAGCTTGGCTGACATGTGTGTGTGTTGCCATGATATGTGTAATTTTGATAAATACTAATAAAGTGAGAACATTCTTGTAATATTTTGGGTGGTGCACATATTAGATTTAGCCAATTCTCAGGATAGTGATGGTTTTGAGCATTTAAATGATTATTTTGTGTCATTCTATTTATTAAAGTGTTAGTAAATACAAATCACTTAAAGTGATGTGCCAGCAATTGTCAGTGACTCATTTTGGATATGATATCATTAAATTTTGTAAAATCGCCAAAATATCACCTCAAGGGCCACACAAGTACACAATCTGCAGTCTTTTCTTCCATTGGCTACCATGACGCGTTTGCATATGTGCGAGTTACAACAGTTACACATTATTGAAACGTGCTGGGATGATAAACCACATTTGGAACACCTGCGGCATTAGGCATAATGCCATCTCTCACTGCATTAATTAAACTTACTAAATGGATAACCACCCTCTCTTTCCTCAAGGCACACACTCACACATGCATTGCGTTGGTTTCTTGTTTTCTTCACACACAAACACCCATATAGATATTTTTGAAATGACATACGTGTTGCAGTTGAATTTGCGATAGCTACCCGTTTCCTCCGATTTTGACCCCGTGACTCAAAACCCCACCTCTCTTATTTCCTACTTGGAATTTGCTGAACCCAGGCAAAGCCAGTGCAAACATAATAGGCAGGTATTAATAGGCAAGTTATTTATAAGCCTCGTTTCAGCCCTCTGGTGTTTTGGCCACATCTTATTAAGTTTCAATTGGAGTTTCAATCAACGGCGGAATTGAAGAGGGGATACATACACACACACACATACACACACACACACACACACACACACAAAGGTGTATCTAGAGAAATGAGCATACCTCATTGACATGCATGCACACACACCAGAGGGCCAGCAGAAGGAAAGGACGTCCATAATGAGAAAACGTGCACACACCTGCATGCAGGCTCTACTCGTGCCTGTACAGTTTGTATTAGTGAGTCTCCTGGGAGCAGTTGGCGACAGCGTTTTCTTGCTGAGCGTGAGTGAAGGCTAACTAAACGAGAGAACGGGGGCTGTGTGTGGAGAAGGCAGTTAGCGTTTTTTTCTGCCTCCCTGTTATTGTTAAGGCCTCAGCGAGCGCCATATCAGCACTTTCCTCTCACCAATGGGACCAGTTGTTGTTAGCACAGAGGCGAAGTGATAGCTAATGCATTATGAATAGCTAATAGTAAAACAGCTACAATACAGGGCTGTGTGCTGAATTTTAGCACGATCCGTTGGCTCGTAATAGGCGTAGGAAATTGCTGACCCCATTGATATGCTGTTGATAGGAACTGTATCATTTTTACGGTTCAGGGAAACTTTAATGATTGCCTGTATATCTCCCCAGAAGTTTGAATTGGGTGGGGTTGTAAACTGAAAAGATAAGGCAGAGTCGATGTTCATATAGCTCAGCGGTACTTGCACAAATGTCAGGGCCAATAAGGTAATGATGTAAAGGCCTTCTGTAATGGCTGGGGGAAGCTATTAGCCTATTTGTCTTCTATTATTGCTTCCATTTCTGTGCAACAGTGATGGCTGTGCGTGTTTGTCATTTTAATATGATTGTCATATTAGCTTAATAGTTGCTTGTATCCTCTCTCTTCCTCTCACCTCTCCTGTCCTTTTCCTGTCCTCCTTTTCCTTCTGTATTTACATTCAATAGTTGTTCCCGCAAGGATCGTTGCGATCGAGCAGGAGAGCCCCAGAGGTTTGCGTCTGACCAGAGGCAATGTGTGGAGCTCACGGTTCAACCGCAAAATATCTCTGTCACCATGTCGGAAGTCCAGGTATGTGAACGTGTGCACACACTATGGATGACGTGCCTTATACTGCGTGTCAGACAGTTTACCGCCGATCATGTAATATCTGGGACATTGCATGACATATTTTGCGTGTTTTATATCATGCTTCATACAGCTGGAGCATCCTATGCATAGTAGCCACGTAACCATAGAAAGTCCAACATTAGCGTGAAACGCTTTTGTCTTTAGGTGATTTGTTTGGAATTATTTAACGAATGATCCAATGCACACGAGAGCTTAATTACACCGATTGGTGGAATACAAAGAATATTAAAAACTTGGCTCCTAGAAATGATTAATCATTTCCAACATACCAGTGAACAGAAATAAATCAGAGGGGATCATAGATTATTGTATCGTATAAACCTTCAGCTAAAACAAAATACTGCAGCCCAGCAGTAAACCATGTGGCACAATTGTGCTGAAACAGAAAACTTAACAAAGTGTTAGACTTACTAACAACTTAACACAATCAGTCAAGCACAAACACCTCAGTGTCAGAGAGAACCATTTATTTTGCACACAATTTCGCAAAAATGCCCAAGGATGGATAGAAAGAAAAAGAGGCTTCAACAGGCTTGCAGTAGTGTGCATAGCATTTAATTTGCAGTGTATAAAATACTTAAAATAGGTGCAAACTGTGGCTAAATGGACACATACTATAACAAAAATTTGTTTGATTTTGCCCAATATAATTATTGATTATTATCATTGATACATACATTAACATTTTTGAGTGCTACGGTTGAATCACCACCTTGAAACTGGATGCATCTTTACACCCCTAATTTGTAGCTTAAGATGGAAGTTTCCAGCGGTGGTGGAGGAAAGTACAAAAACTTTTAGAAGTGGAAAGTCACGAAACTTTAACATTTGTGGCAATTAAATTAGAGATGACAGTTTACATATCGACTAGAAAGTAGCTTTTCCCCGTCTAGCCATATATACTGTCTGTATATGTGAGTGAGTGCCAACAGCACCTCAGATTCACCGCATACAATAGGAGTGACTTATTACATTTTTTCTCACTTGGTGCCTGTACGCCAACACGCACAATATATCCTTGCTATAATAGTTGCTGTGGTGACTGACAGACAACCACTCTTCCATTATTTTTCTCTTCTATTGCGCATACACACATAATATGCTTCAAGCGGACCTCCCTCCATTGCCCCAAACACCCATTAACCCTCATGTCATATCTTATAACAATCCATGTACACCATGTCCTTCCATTGATCTTGAACTGACACTCCCCTCTCTATTCCCCTCTCTTTTTGTGCCCCTCTATGTCGCTCTCGACCTCCTAGCTGGTTCTTCAGGCTCGTAATGTGCCCAATCTGTCAGCCGGGGTCAACTGCTCCTTCGAGGACTATGTGGAGACAGAGGGCCGAATCCAGGGTGGACACATCTTTTGCCTGTCTCCCTCCACCCGAGAAGTGATCCCCATCACAAGGAACAAAGGTTGTAAGGAAGGGTGATGGGTGATGATGTCATACAGTATTGATGTCACTGGGCGGTCAGGGTGTGGAGTTCTGTCTGCATATATGTGCAATTTAGCAATGATTTCAAATTTAGTTGTCCTCGTCATCCCATTCACTGTGTTTTCTATGTCCCTATCTCTCCTCTCCCCTTTGCTTGTTTTTGTTCTTTTATTAAAAACATTTTTGTTTCAAAAGATTATACACCTGACTCATGCGGGTTCATCACATAAAGATGAAACAACTTATTCCGTAACCATAATCAAAGCTCTATGGATGTGTCAGAAAGTTTTCACAAAGTGACATCTCAGGAGTTGTTCAACTCTGGAGCTATTATGCCCCATTACGAGTTCTCATCAGCTCTGGCATCCAAACACTGATTGGTGCTGCTATTTTTAATTCCACCCTGCTGTGGATGTGACATGAGTGGTGGTGTGTTGCTAAGCTACAGTGTTTGTGTGTATTAGGTCCCACAAGTGGAATGCAATTTTCTGAGGCGATATTGTACCACTGAATAAATATTTGTATTCCAATTAAAGCAAATATATCAAATATTTTTCACTATTGTTAAATAAATCTTTCTCCTGTAAGCTTTTTTTGAAAGTGCACTAAGTTTAGCTGTAAAATGGTAGTGTTTTCATCGAAAGGCTTTTCTTATCTCACCTGTCCCAATATTCTGCCAGTCTGGTCAATAAATTCAAGAAAATATCTGCTTTGGTCCAAAAAAAGAAAAAGAAAACATAAACATCTCAGTAAAGGTCTGTCATATGGCTCTTCCCCAACCTGGAAATGAAACAGTGTGAAAACGTTTTTTTCATACTTAGGGTCTTTTAGAAATTTGATTGTTTTCATTACACAATTTTTAACTTCGTATTCAGCAGATTGCAGGTCAAAGGAAACCCTGCTGTTATTTTGTGCGGATTGCAGGTTACGTTATACTCTTATTATACTCTTCTAAATTTAGTGTCTTTGTTGTTCAGGTGACAAGAGGGTAGTGAAGCTCTACCTCAAGTCCAAGGAGACGGGCAAGAAGTTTGCCAGCGTTGACTTTGTCTTCTACAATTGCAGCGTCCATCAGTCGTAAGTTGCTCTGATTTCAGTTTTTTCTACGTGTTGAACAGACATTTCATCATCTATACATTGTGGCTGTTTTTTGTCATCTATTGCTCTGCCTTGGGTGATGAATTCTTTGTCCACTTTCCCCTTGGGCTGGCTCGTGTTACTGTCCATGAGGCATACGATTGGATGTGTGTGGGAGCCTAAGCACAGACGTGCAAACACACACCCACATACATGCACACACAAACATCAAACCCCCATCCAACCTCCGCGGGAGGCTTGTGTTACCGTCAGAGAGAAAAATCGAACGTGGCAAATATGAGAAACGATTGGGATAGGAGATGGTAATTCTACTCTTATTATCATAACCCAAGATACACACTAATGATGCATCAATGATTAATTCATGATACAAAAAAATACTATAACACTTCCTTGACATAGACTCATTTGTACCTGTTCTCAACTTGATAAAACAAATATCTGACGCGGCTTGAGCATGTACGGGCTCCTTTTATTACTTATTTCTACACAAAAGGATCTCTGTCAAACTGCTCACATCTTTGTGTTTTTCCCACTGAGTCTCCTTCACACTCAGAGCGCGCTCAGCTCTTCGCTCAATCACAGTTCACTGCCTCTCCTAATCCACCTTCTGTTGAAAATCTTCATCACCCAGGGATCCACACCCCTAGGTCAGTCCTACCCTATGCCCAATAGACCCTGCTGGGGTAAAAGACCCATCCGCCCCTCCAGCTTCATTCCCCTCCCTACTATCTGGCTGACCCACGGCAGACTGAGACGTCTGCTGGGGTATTAGTCTTGGGGCAGCAGATGGCTCTGAGTCCCCTGGGGTACAGCAGGGCTCCATCCTCGCTCCCCTCTGGATGTTAGTTGAGCCTCCTTCGAGGATTGTCCACACACACGCAAGTGCACAAACAAATGCACAACCACACCTCTCTCTCCTCTGTTACTTACAGCTTATTGAAGCCTCGAAAGTCTTGGACACCTAATCCGTTACTGTGACCTTTAACCCACCCCCTCTATGCTCTTGTACACAAATCCCCTGCTGCAACAACGCTGATTAGCTCAGCTGGTTAAGGGTGTGGTGGTTTACAATGTCAACTCACGGTTAATTCATCTCCCATAAGGACCTCATGATGTTTGCTCCAACTCCCAGTACATTTTACCATCCAGGGTTTGGCTTACATCAGATACAAATCCCGAGGGTACAGATTGCTTTATTTCCAATGGAATACACTGTACGCTGCGGTGATCTCACAACAAATGTAGGAGCTTCACGAAAATTGACGCAGACAAGGAAGTTACCCATTTGTAGATAATACTCTGATGAATCCTGATTAAATCCCCCCCCCGGGCTGTTCAATACGGCCTCCGAGTGATGTAATGGGCACGTCTAACGAAGTTACGGATATGGCACGTTACAACTTCGGCAGCAAACACTGCGAGCTGAAGGCAAAGAGAGATGCTGTGACAAGAATCCCATTTGAATCTGGCATTCTTCCCTGTGTACCCGCAGTGCCCCCCAGGCGTTAGTGTGTGGCGTCTGATGTGCTCAAATGGGTAATGTTATTGATATAATGACATTGGAGCCTGTTTCCAGAATGCTTTGTCATTATTTACAGATTTGAGTCTCTTCTGAAATTGGTTGAGAATCCGAAACTGTCATGCTACGGGATGCAGACATTCTTGAAACCAAGAGCTAGTCAAGCATGTTCCCAAGCAAAACAATATTCACTTAATGTCTGTACATGAATTCTCACTTATAATTTTTTGCTTTTTATCCACTGCTGTACATCCACCAAGGATGTAGATATTTTGCCCCAATTTAGGGAACAATTCATGCCGCATCCACGGATTCAAAAGGCTTTTTCACAATAATAAAAAAATGTTACCCTCGCGCGTCCAGTCATAAATCTTAGTTCCACTGTGGCAAAATGCGACTGGATGGTCACAGAGAAAAGCCACCGTTGTTTTTGTTAGATTGTTGCCCAAAATAATCAATAATTTATTTTTAAATTTCAGATCGCTGTAGTTTTTGTGGCCGCCTTAATAATCAATGCAATGCATCTTTAAAGTTCTAGCGTACGGAGATTTCAGCTGCACCGTTTGGAAAGCAGCAATGAGATGAGTATTTCTATGGCCTAACATCTTCCGTAATAGGCTACACACACGTGTTCACACACTCACACACACACACACGCTGACAACCACCCCCTAACCCAAAAACCACATACCCCGCCCTGCTTATTTACTCAACTGATTACTGCATGGCCCTTGCCTTTTCAAAAATGCCATAAATTTGCATAGCGGTATTAATCTAATTACAAATCCCACTGTTTCAGTGTAAGGATTGCCGAGATTGAAATAGAATATCACCCACGGCCATGAGTGCTCCTTAATTAAATATTTCCATAAGCTTTTTCTCATTCTACATCCCCCCCATTCATTCAAGAGGGGTAACAGTGTAGCAATGAATAGGGGTTTAAACGTCTATATAAGATAATATGAAATTTTCACTGTGTTAATGTGGCTCTGTCAGTGACTGGCTAGTTTGTTATGTGATTGAGGATGGTGGTAGACTAATTTAGAGGAAAACGTGTCAGGAAGTCTCAGATACAGCCTCGTATACAGAGAAGAAAGTCCTCAGTTTGTCATTTTCCAGGAATATCTGAATCTATTTATGAAGATACACTCAGGCTGCACGAGCACGTACCAAATATAACAGTCAGGCATGCTGCCATAAAATATTGTGTTCACATACTGTTTCCTTTGTTGGTTGTGTTCTATCAAGCAGTATCACATTTGAAGGGATTCAGTAATCATATGGTAGATAATTCTGGACGACCTTTAAATTATTCACCTCCCCTCGTTTGGAATGAATAACAACTAATAAATAACGCATTTTGCCAAGTGCTGGACTATCAAACAGTGTCAAAATTATATTTAACACTCCTAACTGACCACGAGGAGTACGAAACAGGAGAAAATAATAGCCCTTTGTGTAAGCCCCCCCCCCACGCACACACACAGTACAGCTTCCAAGCTTGTGTAGCTTGATTAGCATCTGAATATGAGCGGATTAAATTAACATTATGGAAGTAGCCATATCAGGAGCGTGTCTGCAGCCTCTGAGGGTTTGTAAGTAGCCATTGGCTATGCTGAGTGACAGGAGGGAGGAAAAAAGTGATACGATGGAAGAAAGGAGCCCACCCCTTGACAACAGGGGAAAAAAATGTCTTCAAATGGCTTTAGGTGAGATTTTTCTTTAAAGGGTTCGTGTCCAGGCTAAATGAGAGTTTTTTAGATCGTAGGGCAACTCGTGGCAGGGGGGCCCTGAACAGTAAACAGTAGGGGGTTGTCAGGCAGAGCCTAGTGCTTGCCTTGGGTGGCACGTATAATGGCATCATATTCTTTTTCAAAGGAGGATTTCATAAAAGTCAAATTTGGCGGTGGTTACCTGCTGATACGTTGCTTGTTATTTCAAAGAAATGGGTGCACTAACAAGGTTGATTTGACATAAATAAAAGATAAAAGTCCGATTATCAAAGGGGTTTTGACTATTGAGGATTAGTGACAGATGTGCTGACTGTCATGGGGGGGTAACTTGTAACTGCATTGTACGGTTCACTGATTGGACGGCGTTACCTGCTGTGCTGTGAGTTTGCCTTGTACGATATTTTGATGAGCGCTGATCCAGTGCTGGACCCCCTGAACAAAGACAGAATCTTTGATATTCAACACTGTGATCGTCGCAAAGCCAGCAAATGCTAACAAGCTGCTAGGTGGACCTAGATAATTTGCCTTGCATCATTAGCTGCCTATACATGCAAGGTAATGGACGGATATCGGTCTGACAAGACCATTAGTCAGACCAAGATAGGATCATCTAAACGCATGCCATGGTCTGACTAAGAACTTAATCTGTCTAAGCTGCGTGTAAGTTACTCAAAATCAAGAGTAATTTTGACAGTTCGAAGTACTTCGTTACACAATATGTCCAGCAAAAAAATTAATCTGCACAATCATCATATGTAATGTTACTTTTAGCTAGCTAGTCTGACATTTTCAAAAAATGTTATAGAAAACAAGTAGATCTTAATGCATGAGGAAGGTTGATTTGAATGGATCTGCTTGAGTAAGTAAGATTGTAAATGGACAGTGTATGAGCACAGCTCGTGTAACATCTTCGTTCTGTTAACCATAGCAGCACCATCATGAGCCTGTAATGCTGTCTGCTTTTTTGTTCAGCACACATGCCCCATTCAATTGTCCTACCACCTCACAGAAAACAAAATTTGTTAAAACCCTCCAATCTCTTCTTTTTCTCTATGCCCTGTATGCTAACCTAACCTAGCGTAGCCTAATCACTTTCCCTCCATTTGCTGGCAGCACTGACAAATCTCCCATTTGCTTGTGTAGTATTAAGAGGCCTTTATTTCTTTAGCTGAACATCCCTCATTCTAAATGGACAGCTTCTCTCAGCACAATGCTAAATTGGTCAATTAAAGTGGTGGTGGGATTGAATTAAGCTCCAGCCTCTGATCTCGTTCAAAAGGAGGGGTCTGGGCTGGAAATGATCGGTTAAGGAGCGCACCTAACAAACGAGCGACCCTAATTGTTCCAAATGAATCCACGTCAGGGTTTGATGGATTCTAGTGTGCGCTCCGTCTCAGAGCTCGAGAGTTAAAGCCCTCATTTTTCATGCGGATATGGGAAAGGGCAGCTGCCATTTTACACAGGGTTAAAGCACACTTGAGAGCTTGTCAGGAGCGTGCTCATAGCAATTCATACAGATGTGCAAATTTATTCCTGGCAGATGTTGCTGAATACAAATCAGCTTGCACATTGAGCCTCTCCCTTTCATTGTTCTGGATCAAGACTTACTTTCTTCCCATACATAAACAGTGGGAATTTATGACATTTCCACTAGACCACATACTATCACAAACCATAAATGTTACACGTTTACTACAAAGGGCTATTAGAAAGGGTTTTTTTTCCCCATCTTATTGACAAAGTAATTGCATTTGTGATGCATTAGATAAAATTAAAGGTAAAGTGATGCATGAGATAGCTGCTAGTGCCATGAGACAGTGGTGTCGCATCTGTTGGGGGTAGAGAGAGCACCACTAGTATGAAGCAGTGTTGATAAACTACACACTTGAACCTGTCTGGTCCTCCCCCCCTCCCCGTCCCCTCAGATGTGAATATGCGCTCTCAAACACACACACACACAGACACACGCACATACACACGCACACAATCCCATGAGACTCCCTACTCAGAGCCCTGTGGACTGCAACCCCCCATCCCCTCTTATTTTCTCGACTCTCTCTCTCTCTCCCACGATACCTGGCGTCTCTGGGAAATCCACCTGCTTTTGATCTCTCTCCCTGTCTCTCTGTCCCTCTCTTCTTTCTCTCCTTTTTTCCCTCTGCCCCGTCTATCCACACATCGCCTCAGCTAAAGCAGGTGAATTTAAAGCGGTGAAGCGCTCTTAGCTTCGCGGATGAAAGAGAGCTTTAGACAAAGAACAGGGGGGAGCTTTTTAAAATGAGATGGCAGGCAATGAAAGGGAAGGGTAGAGATGGAGATGGACAAAGACACTCGGGGCTGAATGGATGGAGAGAATGTTACAGCAGAGGTATAGAAAGAGGGAAGCGGGGAAAGAAATGTGCTGGGGGTAGGTTGACTGTGACAGCGATCATTGAATATAAACAAGTGGCAGACAGTGTGTCACACACATTTTGCTCATTTTGTCCTGTTGTTTCAGTCACTCCACACAGTTTTGGATGTCAAGTTAAGTAATGCATCCAAAGTAAAATCTCCCTAACCGTCATCCTCTCTCTCTCTCTCTCTCTTCCAGCTGCCTTTCTTGTGTAAACGGCTCATTTCCATGCCACTGGTGTAAGTACCGCCACATGTGCACGCAGAATGCCAACGACTGCTCTTTCCAGGAGGGACGTGTCAACATCTCTGAGGTAAGGGTCATAACGCTGGCTGAGTCATACCCATTGCTGTCATGCGAAGCAGGTCGGTGCACTGGTTTATTTGGAATTTTTATTCCTGACGTAACCCACAGCGGGTCATCTGTTTGAAAATTATTTCTGAATTGTTTTGTATTTTAGGCTTATTTAGAGGTAAATGGAGAGCAGAATGTAAGAAATATATTCCTTTGAAAGTCAAATTATCCTCAAAAATAATCACCCCAGCCTGTACAGTTTTTCATCACCATAAGTCAAAGCTGCGTCTGCACCCTTTGAACTGGTGTATTATTTGATAGAGTTATACGCTAAAAATGCACGTCTATTTCTCTTAAAATATGGAGGCTTTCATGTTAAAAGATGATACCCATTATTCAATTAAGCACATTCTCTAAAAGAAAGGATACAGCTAGACGAAGCATATAAGCAATTTGGTCCTCTTATCTGTCTTTACCATCATTTGGGGACATCTTGTGAAATAACCCATACAACAGACA
Source organism: Brotula barbata (assembly GCA_900303265.1). Classification (NCBI taxonomy): domain Eukaryota; kingdom Metazoa; phylum Chordata; class Actinopteri; order Ophidiiformes; family Ophidiidae; genus Brotula; species Brotula barbata. The sequence continues at coordinate 13,197 of OMNV01012406.1, forward strand.
GGAGAGATCGTTGGGCCTCATCTCACTGCCTTCACATGACATGCAAATATCTGGACCGCAAAAGTTCCGATCCGTAATTTTCAGGCCCTGTGGTGCCCCCTGTTGGCATGTTGGTTGCTGGCTTGAGTGACTACCAGGTGAAACACTGTAGTGGTCAACGATGATTTTATTTGTGCACAGTTCATCCCAATCAATAAGTTCTGTAGGACAGTTGGTGGTTTTCTGTACAGATTTTATCACATCTACTATAGTTATCTACAATTCACGTTGTCGCAAACATAATCTATAAAAAACTGGCCCAAATTTTGTTTTTGTACTTGTTTTAGAACTTCACTCTCACTGTGTCTGTTCCATTTGCCTCGGTGTGTCCTCATATCACATGCCTGTGTCTGTATGTGTGTTAGTGGCTTTTGGCTTGGTGACAACAGCTTGCATACTGTGAAGCACTAATTCTGTCATGGCCCATAAGGCCATAAGCAGGCTAGGATGAATGTCTATGCAAATACAGCCTTGTTCTTACATAGCCAAATGCTACATTAGCATAAAAGCTAATATCAATCGCACCGAATGCAGCTGGCGATGTGTGAGGCTTAAGAAGTGCGTGTGCTGATTGCCGGAGTGTATACAAAGAGGCAGGGAAACACAGAGACATGTTATGGTTTTTCCCATTATTTCTCTCTGAGCTGTGCACAGGAAAACACAGTCACACACTCAGACTAATGCATTTACCTGCATATCTGCTCCGAGAATTTATTGATATAAAGCCACTGCACTCCCAAGTTACTGACAGTCATTCCTGTGCTTTATCTGATTCGCACCCCACGCATATTAATGTACACACACACACACACTTTCACACACTTTGCACACACCAAGTTCAAACCTCCTCACCTCCTTATGTTCAGGGCCTCTCCGTTATCTCCATGCAGATTAAAGGCCCGCCTGTTGGCTGGCCTGAATCAGTGGCCTTTATTAATTGGTCAACCTTTATCCAATTACTTTCCTCTTTATCTCCCTCCTCAACCGACGCTGCTGTAACACTCGCATGGCAACCACAGCCTCCAAAAACAACACAGGGGCACAGCCTTTATGCCTGACGGAGCGAACTTTAGCGGATTAGTGCTCCCATCTGCAAGACACGGGGAGAGCGTTGGCCAGCATGATCTGAGCTGAGAGAGGCCAGAGGGGCAGCCGATGGTTAGACAGGAAAAGGCATGCAGTGGTACAGGGTGAAACCGATGAAAGCAGGGAGGCGGCACGAAGAGTGCAAGCAAACATATAAACTGTGCAGGACATCTTTGAATTCTGAATGCCAGAAGAAACAAAGCATGAATTTATGAGTCATGTAGCTTGAAAATATGTGACAGCTTTTGGCCCATCCCCAGGTTTCTGCACATTTGAAAATGTATCATAATGTAAGGAGCAATCTATTCTCAAAATGTGTCAGTGGTAGCGTGCCCTCTGAGTACTAGAGTAATTACGGTCATCCTACAGCTGCGGGCTTGTGAGGACATCCTGCGCTCCAAGATGTACCTGTGTTGTGTAGTGTAACTGCACAAAACATGCAGACGCGTGTGAGATAAAAACTCAGATGTAACGCTTTTCACCGGATCTTTTTGATCACCTTTGTTGTATGTACATCTGCTGACATGGTAGAGGCAATAATTTACACATTTTGTCCATTTTTGTAGTATATTTAATGAGAATGTCTTCCAAACTAGCATCACTACAGACAGCACAAAAGGAAATAGAACAAAGATGGGGAAAGATATAGAGGATCAGACGGAGAAAGAATGAGAGAGAGAGAGGCAGCAGGGAGAGGGAAAGAGGAATAGACAGACTGGCTGACAGAGGCATGTGGACGGAGAAAGCTCTCCTGTCACCTCATCTGCTCAAGAAACCACCAGCCACATGCTCTGCCAGAGAATCCATCATCTGCACTGTCACACACACCCACATGCTCACACACAATGGAATGTGTGGCTTTCATGCACCAAAGTGTAAGCATGCATGCACACACACGCACACACACACACACACCTACTCACACAGTCATTTATCATCCTTCTCCAAGCTGCCATATCCATTAGTTGCACTCACAGTGGCCCAACTAGTACAACTCTTCCTGTAGACTTACCCCATCCCAAATATTGATGCTCATTTACCTCATCTTTATCATATTGTCTTTTTTTGTGCAGATGATGCTGCTGTAGTTATTATCATTATGTTTGTTTGTATGTTTGCACTGTTCCACCATCTCTGGACAGTTGCTGTTTTTGTCACTTAACCTGCACCTTCTAATCTACGTATCACGCACCGTTTTTAGTGTTGTGTCGCTTTTCCGTAATAAGGGTATTGTGCTCTGTACACTGTGTATGTGCATGTGAACTTGCATGCATACTTGCATACGCTCTCACGGTTTACGCTGACGTACAAATAGCAGTTGTCAAAATAACAGAGTAAAATCTTTGCTTGATAGCAGAGATTTGGCTCGTACCTTTGCCTTCCTCTCCTGCAGATGAAATCAGGGTTGTCAAGGACTCCGGCTGTGATCAAAGGACAGATAGATGCTTTCACACTGGGTTTTGAGGTGTCTCTTCCACACATCTGACTCAGTGTGGTGTGACCAGAGAGTACAATAGGGCAGACAGTGAAGAGATACCCAGCTGGTCAAATGGGTCCGTCCAAGTCCTCACATGTTGGCAGATTGTGTCGGACACACCTCAAGTGTATGTTGTCCTGTTTTTAACACAAACCCCACCTCCAAACGCGCCCCGCAGACATGAGAAGCTGTCTATGTTTCACCATTTCCTCCCTCTCCTTTTCACACCTATTTTAAATAACATTAACTTACATTTGGAAGAATAATCAATAACAATCATCACCATAATATAAAAAACATTGGACAATCCTCCCTTTTTCCCGTTACAAGCATTTCTCTCTCATCGCCAACAGTATCTGATTCTCATGTTACCATGGAAACCAAGAGGATCGGTGTGTTGAGGACTTTTCTCCCCTTCATTTTATCAGCTTCCCACACAATGGCTTAAACTGCAGCATCTTCCCCATCTGTAATTTGTTCGACCAAATTACATTCCGTGTAAGAAGTTTTTTATTTGTGATTGTTGGGCGAAAAATAGACGTGCAAATGAAAAGGAATCCAATGGAAGAACGTATTATACGAGCCAGCCAAGTAGGAAGCGTTGTTTGTTGGTGTGAACAGAGTGTGTCGTGAGAGAAGAAAGAGGGTGAAAGGAATGAATAGACACAGTAAGCAGGGAGGTAATAAATACGATGAGTGACATTTCCAAATCAAATATGCATGAATCAACAATGCCGCAAATGGCACAACAATCTAATTCTCAAATTAAGGAGCGACCGGGTGGAACATTGGGAGAGAAGATGATGTGTGCCTTTCCCCTTTTCAAACCTTTAAGCCCAAAGTTACTTAGTATGGTGGGGTATCGAGTGTCCCTTAAGTCTGTAGTTTAGGTGGAACTCCCTCCACCCCTTAACCTGGCACCTTGGTGTGAGATGTGAAAATCAAGAATGGCTACTTTTGTCTCTCACGCACTTTTCTCTTCATCTCAACACTGTGCTCCCCAGAGAGAAATGAAAGTAAACTATGTAGTTTGTATCCCCACTTGAAAAGAATGATGCGTTATATACATTGCTGACAGTGTAAACGTAGCAGAAGTTGTTTAGGAACTTGTGTGCCTTACTGTTGTTGGGTTTCTTTCTTTTTTTCCCCTGTTCATCTCCTCTTCCTTTTCCTCTTCCCTCTCCTTGCACACCCCCAGAGAGAAAGTGCTGTAGCGAGCCAAAGCCTTGATGAGTGCCAGGCGGCTATCTTAAGACATGCTTATGTGTTTGTTTTGCTCAGTCTCACCCTAGCAATCATGGCAGTAGTTAAATTGATTGATATTTGTATGTGCCCACCCCCATTTAAAATAATCTGGCTGTTGCTATTTCCTGTTCTCTCCATCTCCGTTCTATCTTTATCGTCTCGTGTCTTCTCCACTTCGGTGGGACAAGGAATGTGTGGCTGCAGTAATGAATTTTTCACTCTTTTCAAAATTCAACACCTTCCTCCCCTCCTCCTTCTCCTTCTCCTCCTCCTCCTGTCTCTATTCTGCGTGGATGCACAAGAGGTTAAATGGGGTCACCCTCCTCTTCCTTCCCCTGCTTCTCCTCCCCCTCCCTCCTGTTTCCCCACCTTGTTTTTGTGAAGATATGCACACGAAAGCGTTAATACACTTCAGAATGCATATGGCGAAGGTAAACATCGATGGCACACTTACAGAGTCAGTGCAGTTGTGCTGTTAGACACACACACTCACACTCACACACACAGCCTCTCTCCATTGTTTCCAATTAGTAAAATGTAATATTATTGTGTGACATGTCCTCCCCAGACTCTACATTAATGAGAGGCTCCATACAGGCTGTGCACGGAACCAAGCATACCAATACGTACACATCCGCATTTCCCCCTGGCAGCTTTTTTTCTTTAACACACCCTCTCACAAACACACACACTTACAGAATACAGTGACATTTTATCTCTCTCTCACTCAAACACATACCTAGACACACGCGCAGTCACACTTTTTTGTGATGGAGGTGCAAAGGCCCCAAACCGTGACATTCTGGCACAGTGTTTACTCTGGCTGGTGCTCAGACACTGAACAGAGCACACACACACACACACACACACACACACACACACACACACACACACACCCCACAGATTATAGCCCAATGTCTCTGTGCTTGGAGTGCTCAGTGTGCTTTTGTTACCCGTGTGCTTGTCGATGTTGTGTCCGTGTGTGTGTGGGTGTGGGTGTGGGTGTGTGTGTGTGTGTGTGTGACTGTCACTGGTTCTTATCAGGGCTAACCACAACCAACAGCACAGGGCTAGGGGGAGCATGTGTGTGTGCTTCCTTTTATTTCCTTTTCCCTCCACCCCCCATTGTTTTTATCTTTCAGCAGTGTTCCTTTTTTCACTCTTCATCGTCATCCTTTATTTTTACTCCCACTCTGTTTTTCCTCACGATTTCCATCCAGCGTCACTCATGTTCTGCTTACTCTCACAATCCAACAATTGACGTGACCTGGATTATTGCAGACATCATGTGACACATGGACAAAATTAGGGGAAATCTGCCATGTTTTCCTCACTTGAGTCGATGGAACTTTTCTGGTCATGCTGCTGTTCTGGTAATCACCTGGTGTCCGTATAATATGAGGAGATGAGTGTGAAGCAGAGTTCTAGTCGTAGAGTGAACAAAGGGAGTCCCAGTCAGAATGAGCTAAGATTAGTTCGATATAGGAGTACATTCTGCTGTATGATGGATCACTTTCCTTATGTTAAAGTTTCATATTCCACTTAGCCACTGATTACTTAATGAATGAGTGAAAGTATAGAAACCATTTAAAGGAAACAGCTTTGCCCGGGCACAAATTTGCTGTGCCTGGGTTGCTACTGTAAAACGGGGTAAATTCTGTTTACAAGGCTGGGTGTAACGTTTAATACTCTGTATTAGTGGAAGGCTAATGGATGGACACCGACAGCGGTGGCTAACTAGTAGCAGCACAGATAGTCTGTTGTGAAATTAGCATAACAGCTCACAAAAAAACAGCCTATTGCAGACCCTTGTGCAGGCCAACTACAAACCTTTGACAAGAAGTACTACATTGATGCTACTCTCTGGAGCAATATTAAATATTGCAGTTTTACTCTCAAAATAAATAACCTGGAAATCGACATTTCTTTCTCCACTCTTTCCAATAATAATTAGTCGAGCCTGCATTTTATTCATAACCAAAAGTCTGTCTGAAAATTAAATTACAAGGAAACAAACAAAAATGTTTTATTGAACTCTTTTATCAAGAGAAAAACGATGTTCCAATATGGTGAATTCATTTGTTAAGACCTTGTTTCTCATTGGGCGAAACAAAGTGACTGGAAAGAGTGATGCATGCTGGTATATGTTCAATGGTGTCGCTGTGCTCTAAGCAGTATGTCTGAGAGTTCCACACGTGTTTTGAGTACAGCTCTGCATTAGCTATAACAGTGTTCAGGCTCGTTTGAAAATAGCAACTCTCAAGCTGCTGAAATAAGTAGCTAAGTTAGTAGCTGGGACACTTGTTGCAAGGTAGTCCACAAAAAAACACCAAACACGTATATGCTGTCCCCTGGCATTCCTCCTTTTAAACTCTTTCCCTCATTTGATCTTCTCTGTTTCTTACTTCATTATTTTCTGCTCACACACGCACACACACACACACACACACACACACACACACATCACTCACTGTTTCTGCTTATCGTTAGAAGGAGACATTCCAGTCATATCATGTCTAGCCATATTTAATAAAAGTCATAGCAATATTTAATGAAATCTAAACCATGTCGGGATGAAAATGAGATGAAGATGAGAGGATTGAGTGGGGGTGGGGTGTAATATCCCTCCAGCGCTATAGCGAAACAATGTAGTGCTTCCACCATTGCATGTGTTTCCCTGAGAACATCCAAAGGCGGACAGCGGTGCTGTAATTGAGACCAGATGTAAAGTGAGAAAAAAAAAAGGAGAGAATGGGGGAGGCTAGTAAAGAAACAAGCAATAACAAGCAGCAGATAACCATTCAGAGTGTCGCCATTTTCCAAATGTTGTCCACTGATGAAGAGTAGAGGAGAGAGAGAAAGAGGGAGAAGGGGGGAATGGCGAGAGGAAATGGAGGCGACATGGTGAACCACAAGTTCTCTTTGCCAGATGGATCAGAGTCAAACCGTGACCGTCCTCAGTTTGGTTTGCTAGCAATATGCCTCTGTTAGCCGCACAAACCACTTGTGTCAACCCTCCTTCTCACCACCTTTTGCAAACTTTCTCTGGAAACTTCTCAGCGGACACTTGTCCAAGAGTTAATAATCTCATTTCCACCTTGGGGAAATCGGTTTTGGACTGTATCAGGTGTTTTGGCTTCTAGTGCTCTCAAACATGTTCTTCTAATTCGTTCACGGAGAACAGTGCCATGAATTGTGTTTTCGGAGTTCCTCCGTCTCACATCCTTCCCACACATTTCTATGTATCTCTTAAAGATAAGGCAAGAGAAAGATTTAGCTCCTATTCCCTGCCTGCTGTGGGTGTGCACACTCTTCATAGCAAACATGCAGGCACGCACTGTCACAAGCATGCAGATGTTTCATCTCTCCCTCTTTTTTTGAGATCTTGGCTATTTATAGCTCCATCTTCCCACAGCTTTCTTTCCTTTTCCTCTGCTCCAGACCTGCCTTTTTTTATTTCAACGCCCAATTTCTACAGCCAACCTTGAAATTTACTTAGTGCCCACAAATGTGCATTGTTGATCCGTTTCTTATGAACAGAAGGCAAAAAGTAGGTGAACTGAAGACCCCAGCAGCTGGAGAAGCCAACACTGAAGTGACCAGCGTGTCAGGCATTTTGATCAGCGTACACATAATAGAGGGAAAATGTGTATTCTTTGTTTAGCACAATGATTTCAGATAGCTCCGCCTGCCAGCAAACTGTATTTTTATGTAGTTTTCTGTCACAAGGAACAAACTTCTTATTGATAGAAACTAAGTTTGTGTCTTCTGAGAGAGTATCAATATTTTTGCTCCTTGTTGATTCTCACTATCGCAGCCTTTTCAAGTTTACAGTAGTATCTAATATTGCACACGCTTTTGGTTACGGTGGCAGATTAGGGCTATTTTTTTTAGAGATGGGGTAAGAAAATTTCACAGATTCATAAATTGTTTTTCTCTCTCAAAGTTACCCCTTTCCTCAGCTGCTATTAAAATAGTATAAATAATAATATTAAATGACGGCCCTAATATGCTGTTGTAGTTGCTAGCTAATAGTGGAAAATGAGAACCTTTTATGGCCTGAAGATAGCTTGTCAATTGAGTGCTGCAAGATGAGTTGTGAGGTTTGCTGCTGGGTTGTTGTCTCCTTCGTCCTTTATGACCTGACATGTTAAAGCCAGGCTGCCACGCTAGCTACAGCCATGAAGATGATATCAGTGACAGACTTAATGAAGAGCTAATGTGAAATAAGATTCACACACACATGGACCATGGCTGACATGATAGATGCACAGGGGTTTCCGGGGCTTACATGACCATCTTTTATTATCGGTGTGTGTATGTGCACTTGTGCGCGTGTCTATGTGTCAGTCATAAGTCCCAGTGGTTCAATTATTCAGCCTGTATTAAATCTTCATTTCCCCAGCCCTCACAGTCAGCTCGCCTAATGGAAAACACAGATGAATATTGCATTTTCACCATCAACGTATGGGCACGTGTGTGTTTGTGCCAGACAGAGAAAGAGATAAATGCAAAGTCACCGAGAGAAGGAGAGATGAAGAGTAAAAATAACACTTTAGTATTGGAAGAGTGAGGAAAGAGTGTGATCAAACGAATCAACTCCCTGCTGTGAAAGAGAGGTGGAGAGAGAGACGTGGTACAAATCCTGTTGTGTTGCCCAGTGCCATCTCACAAGACCAGCTAGTCATCTGTCATGTTTTAAAGAATTTCCCCTCGGGGATGAATAAAGTATCATCTATCTATCTATGTTGGCCATTTCACTGTGATGTATTATCAAAGCGGCGTACACTGGTTGTTATTCCAACCTCCATTTATTTAACCAGCACACATGAGAAGCCCATGATGGTTAGTGATGCATTAAACACAGCGATCCTGGACTGATGCCTCAGTTAAGGTTGCTTTGATCTCATGTATGTCCACTCGTGTTTGATAACCAAATTGTGTTTAGTACTGAAATATGATTCTGTCTGCAGACTAAACCCACAGGCAGCAGATAGGACAGCGTATCTCCCTCTGAAATCAAGGTTTATCTTTGAAAAGCTGAGAAGCACAAGGTTTGATCACTGCTGACATATCTGGGTTAGAACGATGGCGGGGTGCCGTGTGCCTCCCCACTCTTTCTGTACTTTATGAGAATCCATAAGGGAAAAAAAGGGACCCCCTGTGACAATACTCACGTGTTCCTGCTTTGTGTTGTTTTATAGCACGCTGCCTATGTCGAGGGGATGAACTGTGTCGGTTTGGCTCATAAGCTCTGGCTTGTAAGTCAAGGATGAGGGATTAGATGATGCAGTCAACATGTTTGTGTGCCTGGGCGTTACATCAAAGAATACGCGTGTAATATATAAGAGGAGCCTACTGTATATATAGGTAGAGGTGGTCGTGTTTGTGCTCCGTGAGACTTTAATAATCCACGCTGAATAACATTCATGTCACACATTTCTGGCATAGCTCCATAATTCAAACTCTCCTTCCATCCCTTTGCTCTACTTCCACATTTACTCCACATCGCACATTTTTTTTCCTGCTCTTCCTCGCTGCATCAGTATTTTGCAAAGAGACGGAGGGAGTGGGCGGACAATCTCACAGTCCCCTTTAAGGCTCAAAGTCTCTTTTCTTCCTCCGCTTCCTTCACTCCCGCTTTCCTCTACACGTAGCGGCCTTATTAAGTTGTTCCTCTTCCCCCCCTCCCCCCGGTAAGTGTCTCATTGGCCACAGAACCTTTTGCTGCTTCCTTTCTGCTAATGAGCCCGACTCCACTTTTTATACACACACACAAATGCACACATATACTTTTGTGCATCCACACCGCACAGCCCACGTAGGTATGAATGAATCGATGCACACTCTATTTGTACTTATGTAATGTTACAGTGTTTATTATAAGGATGGACAATTGCTTTGATTTCACTTTACATCAGCTGTGATTCCAGTCTGGTTTGAAATGAAAATGCAAGTGAAAAATCAAAAAAAGAAAAGGAAGTGCAAAAGAGACCATTTTTCATTCTGCCATGTATACATGGATAAAACTCAGGTTATTGTCATTTGTTTACAGTTAGTGAATGTTTCTCTCAGTTTCACTTTGGTTTGAGTCCTTAGCAAGTTTTCACAGGGCACGGTCCTCTAACACAGGCTGCATAATAGTGAATCCCACTCGGCATCTTGTGTGTGCGTTTATACATTGCACAGTTTTTACATAGTAAAGCAGTCTTTGCACAAATTCAAAAATAATACAGCAAAAACAGGTCACAGGAGGCCATTAGTCTAATACGTGTATGTGCTGCAATGAAAGGAACAAACTGATCCCCATGTCTGTCAATACATGCTGTCTTTCATTACTAACATATGGAATGTGAAAAAAATGACAAGAGTCAAAGAAGATATTTTAGTTTGCAAACGTAGCGGAGTAAAGTTAAAAAAGACCCTTTGATGATATCATCATGTTTATGCAACAACATTGTACTGTGTGTAGCCAACCTTAAACAAACAGCTTTATTTTCTGATTAACCATAATGCATTTTGACTTCATAGGTCAAGGTCAGAATCAGACATATTGGACCCACGACCTGTGCACTTATGAGTTTTTCACACTATCTAAACAAGTCAAAGCTGTGCTCTAATAAGCCATAAATGGGAACATCTTAAGTTCAGGGTTACAGACTCCGCTTTAGTGTCCGATGTAAGAGCACTCTCACAAAGCCTCGGGGGCATGTGGACCAGCGGTGGTGGAGTCTTCATCACTCCAGACCCCTGTCCCCATTATTTGTACCAGCGTGCCCCACCCCCACCCCCGACCCATATTCTTTGTGACATCCATGCCATCTCATCTCTCCCCCCGGACTCCCCATATCGCTTTACTTCATTATTTAGCGTGTTATTTTTTTCTACTCCCTGATCTATAATCCCCACATCACAGAGGCAGCTAATTAATTATGGATGGATCGAGGGGGGGTTGAGGGAGATCGGGAGACTTAAAAAATATGGCCAGACACTCGCCTCATTACATATGCGCAGTATTTTTGGAGCTTTATTAATTCATATCTTGTCAGGGTGTGCCTAAGCCTTCAGAAGTCTTTTTAAAAATATTTATTTATATATCATCCCACTCATGCTTTCGTCTTTATCGTCCTCCCCTCTCCTCCTTCTTTCTCATTTTGATTTTAATCTCTCACCTTCAACACATTTGCATGCAGACACACACAAACATACTGACCCTTGCCTGCCGACCATCTTATTATCTCCTCTTGGCGGATGTTAAAAGGTGTTTTGCTCACCTGCAAGGAAAGATTATCTCATCCACCCGCCGAACACTTGTTTTATTCATTTTTTTTTTCTCCATTTGGTGTGGGGACATGAGGTGCAGTTGACATCAGAGTGCATGGCAAATGAAGGAAGGATTCTTGAATTTGAATTGGCTCGACCTAGAATGACAGCTGCTCGCCTTTGAAAAGGCTCATGGTTGCAGTCAATCCAAGCTGGCATCTGGGTCTCCACAGTGAAATGTGTTCCAATTTAGGTTTAGCATTGCAGGAACGACATTGTTAAGGTTAAGGGGCCGGTGCTGCAAAAATGGCATATATTTGTCTAAAACACCGCGTGAAAAATCTGCGGATAAGTAAAATATGTATCAGCTGCAGGGACAACCACAAAGAAAGCTAGATCTTCTTATGCAGGAAACCGGAATGATGGGAACTTGAAAAATTACATCTTAATTGGCTGCATAATTATGCCTCCGCTGTTAACATACGGGAACTGCAGCCACAGCCTCAGGCAGCAAAGCCAACAGCAGCCTTAGAGGCAAAACAAACACACAGAGGTAAGGAAAGCCCTGTGGCTACTTGGCATTGAACGGACTTGGACATCCGCCACCCTAAATAAACGGTGTACACACAATCCAATCAATGTGTGCGCGCGTGCGTGTGTGTGTTTATGTCATAGAGTGTGGAAGTTTGTTAAGCTAAGTTGTCTTCAGCGGAGCAGTCGGAAGCAAATAATTTTATATTTTGAAGTTTTCTTCTACAATATGGACATTGCTTGGTTTAAGGCTACTTTTGAAGTTGTCAGAATGCGAACAAGATGGTCAGAATCTCTCATTATACCGGAGGAGTTCATGCTGTCCAGAAACCAGTTCACATACAGTTGTAACTCTACTCTAAATGGCTCATACGGTTACATATGGTAAGATTAAAGTCACCCTTGAGATGTTGTGAGCTGCTTACTCAGACAAATTTATGACACACGCTTGAAAACATCTTTTAAACTTTATACACGTGCATACAAACACACATACGCTTTCACATCTGGCCAAGAAAACCGCTGCATCCGTCTTTGCAGATGAAATGAAACCAGAGAAGCCAAAAAACAGAGAGGGGAAATGAGAAAAAAGATAACTTCCTGCTTCGAACGAATCCCCCCCGGTGAAGTATTGTTTTAATGTACTCTACACTTTGTAGATCTAATACCGCCTTTGAACTGTTTTGGCACCTGTCACAAATACTGATGAAATAGTTTCTCTCTGCAGAACACTTCTCCCCCTAAGCCCCCTTTTTTTCTCCCAATATGCCTCTTACTCATTGAGTTTCTCTCTAATATTTTAAACCCCCATCCCACTGCACATTACCCAATATACAACCTCTGTCTCTGTGATTTTTTCTATTTGTGAAACAAGAGGTTTTGATAGATATGTAGCATTTTATTGTTAAGTACCTCCGTAATCGAACCCATGCCGCAAGACTCAAAGTGGTGCACAATCTACACGGTGAGCCACTGCTGTGCCCTGTACCTCTTGATAAATCAGGTAAAATTTTAAAACAACATAGAAAACCTCACCTCAAAAAGTTAGCTTTTAGATGCTTTGGGTGTACATTTTTGAGCTGTGTACCCGTCTTCGACTCCATTCACGGAGGTATGAAGGTATTTTGAGGTAAGGGCAGCTTGCCAATTCAACCGGTGAAGCTGAGCGAAGTACCACATGGTGCAAACAAACACACTCACAAACATAAGTAGAAAGAAATTACCGTGGTATTGTTCTCCATTAGATGCTCATTAAGGATATTGTTCCCTATAGTACTCTGTCTGCCATAAACGACTCGATTCTCCTCCCATCCTTTTCTTGAACATACTTACACCTATAGTATGTATTACTCCTGAGACAACTACAGTATATTTAGCCCATTATTTTTATGAAATTTTCACTGAGCCGTACCTCAAGGTGACAATACATGAGCTCGATAGTGGACAGGACGAACGAGAGCGATAGCATAAGGAAAGATGAGTGCCAGAGAAAACGACAACCAGACAGGCAAGTAGACACAAAGTCGATAGAGGGATAAATAAAACATTGGCTAGCAGCAGCCTGAGCTCGGGGCTATGCTACCTTGTACACGTTAGCTTTAGCAGTACGATGCTGAAACCTGTTTTGGACTCCTGTGGCATTTTGGATGCCGCAAGCCCACGGCCTTTGACACGAGCATCCTTTTTCAGGGACAGGACTTCAAACACCACAAGTATAAATCAATCTCTCCTTTCTTGTCTCTTTCTTTCTTTCTCTCTTTCCTTTGCCTCCCCATCAATTTTCAGGCATTGTCTGAGCCTCCAGGCAGTTAATTAAGTCAGATGTTGTCAGGACGTTGGGGTTTGTGTGCTGTGAGGTGAAATGCAGACATTTGCTGCTGACGTGACTGGATGAAGGCTTTGAATTTAGGCTGGATAGATAAATGGATGGTACAGATGAAGCCATATTGGTACCCTTCTCTCACTTCATCCCTGTCAAATCTTCTTTCCTCACCTCGACGGCTATTGGAATTTCCCGTTTCACTTCGCTTTCTTCGAAACTAAACTCGCCTCTTTGGACTAGCCCCTTATTTGATCTTGCATCTCAGTCTTTCCTTTTCTTTTTGCTTCACTCCCTTCACTTTCCCTCCTTCCCCTCATCACACTCTGCTTCTTCCTCCCTACACTCCGTGTTCTCTCCATTCCTCCCCCATCCGCAGCATCTTTCTCCTCGATGATATGTATGCTTACCAACATGCGTCCTCCTATAGTATTCCCCTTTCTCATAATGTGTTGTGCATGTGTTTCTGTGTGAGATCAGACACACAAGGCCAGAGCTAAGCAGGCTAATGAACAAATGAACAGACCCTGGCATTGTTTTCAGGCCCTGGGGACATGCTGTAGCTTCTAATGTACCACAACTCAGTATAGAAGGGTGGAGGAAAAATTCATTGACAGAGAGCCAGCTTTTGGCTTGGAGGAAAAGCTTAAAACAGAGGTGGAGAGTGGGGTTATGTGGCGCCTTGTGTGCAGTGAATACTTTACAAGAAATAGTTGATGTTTAGTAGACAGGATGAGGGTGTTGCCATCTCTTGCAACTGTGACTGCTTGGGGTTTTATACATTGTTGCGTTATGATAGAATAATGTTTTTTTTGTTTCTTTAAAGGTCAGACAGATAGTGGGGTAATTCATAAAGCACAGCACCAGATTCAATGTGTTGGTTGGAGAAAATTGCATCATACAAGCCATGTTTCATTATTCACGAGCTCCTTTTGGCAGCATTTTTTTTTAGCACAAGACTATGATGAGGCTATTTCTAAAGCACACAAAAGACTTGTTTGAATTTGATAGTAAATTATAATGGTATAAAATCCAGGTGATGTTTTAAAGTGCGTTATTGTTCACGTTGGTGATCAATATCTGCTGTGTCAGCTGAGTTGATGAATTCATTAAGTTGATTAATCGGTTTATTCAAGCGGAAAGATTCATCAGAACTTTCACACATTCAAGTGGATCTGAATCTCGTCTCAGCCTCTCTTTTCCGCATTTTTCCTTCTCAGTGATACTCACTCGCACACACATACCCCTTGTTGCATCCTACCCTACATGCAGCAGGGCGGACAGTCAGAGACGCTAGACCTCGTCTCTTACAGTGCAGCACTGGAAAGAGAATTAAGGCTTCCTTTGTTGTTTTGTTATGCTTTTTGCCTGTACACCAGATGAAGCACGGCTCTGGAATATGCAGCAGCTCATTAACATGGATGTTTTCATTGGCTTCCACATTGTATACACCTCGTTCATGAACATTTCACCGGTGATGTTATTGATACAAATATTACGGCTGAAATTAAATAGTCTGTCATTTCGGTGAAGGATAACTCCGTTTTAGTTCTTCATTACATTTGCTCTATTACGGTCCCATGTGTTTCTTGTTTGTGTGTCTGTAGGCTGTTAAATGTGTGATTTGTCTGCATTGATCTGTTTTGTTATGCTTTTGGCAGGGACAGCACAGGACAGGGTGTGGCAGATCCACCCAAGGCTGTAACTCACGTTGTTTAAGACACGTCACCCCCATGTTCGCACTCCAGTGTTGTGGAGATCCGTATTCCTGCCAAAGTAGAGCATAAACACTAATGACTTCATTTCCTCCCGCACATGCTTACACATACGGCACATGCTGTATACGTAGGAGACCGAGTGGATCGTCCAGTTTTATTCCAATTCAATAAAGCAAACATGCACACGAGCATAATTGAAAATGAATGCAAGTGCATTTTGAGAAACCCATGTGCCCGTACACATCTGTGCAGGGATACACACATTCATACGCTCCCTCCAGGTTTGTGTACTAGTGTGAGCCAGGGGATGAGCTGCTCCAGATGATCTAAACAAGACCCTGTCATCTCTGGACAATATCAGTGACCGATGAATGCACACACACGGGCAAACAAGGTTCATGAGCTCATTACTTCATTCCACACATGGACATAATACACCAGAGTCCATCTTCTGCCATAAAATGCAGCACTATACTTATGAGAGTATTATTTCATAGCGAACATTATATTTTTTCAATATTGCATAAAAAAATCTGTTCTTTTCCTCTCTCGGATGTTATCTTCCAGCATTAAGATCTATTGCAAGGCTAACGAGAGGTTTTTGCGCAGAACTATAACACATTGAGGAGTACATCTCAGCATAGTTCCTTTACGTTTACGTGCTCTCTCGTGTATCTGTTCCTAAAGCAATTAAAGGACAAATGCGATTGAGCTGCATACATGGATAGAATTAATTGGATTTTTCCTGCATATATAAATGACACATTGCGTAATCACAAGTCCTCCCATTGAGGGTATGCATGTGGAGGTGGCTAACTCTGATTAGACTTGGGAATATTTTGATCCTTGCTTCAGCTACGTTAAGATGTACACATAGCATTTTAAGTTTTGACAAATTACCATAAGTGCAGGTTGATACAAGTTTACAATTATGTACATATATTAAGTGTTTGGAGCAAAGCTGACTTAAATGCAAATATGTAACCCAGAGTTTAAGCTTTTAACAGTTCGCCCCTTTACAGTGCTGAAAATCAAACAACAGACTTTTTTCTTCTTCCACTCAGTGAGTTTTCATCCAGGTTTCTAATAAAATTCTTGTGAATACTTAAAAGTAGAGTAAAATAAGTGTGTGTGTGTGTGTGAGAATCATGCTATGTCATCAGCTGTGTACAATAAGATAAATAAACTGCCGTCAAAATGTCTATAAAAACGCTAGAAAAATGGGTTCAATAACTCACTTAATCAGCGCTGACCAATTAGTCATAGCTCTTGCTATTGCTATATGCTATAACTATTGCACTATTTTATTCCATATCAACAGGAACATAAAAAACAGATTTGCTGTTTCCATTATTCCTTTTCTATTTGATAAAATTTGCAGGAAAATACCTGATTTACTTGTTTTTTTGCCTTAATTAAATAACCTATAATATAGTGTACAATCCCAATATCTCTTCACAAAGAAATGTATTTTTTCTGTTACCTTCGTAGGACTGCCCTCAGATCCTGCCCTCAACCCAGATCTACATCCCCGTGGGGGTGACAAAGCCGATCACCCTGGCTGCCAAGAATCTTCCCCAGCCCCAGTCTGGACAGAGAAACTACGAGTGTGTCTTCCACATCCAGGGGGAGACCCACAGTGTGACCGCCCTCCGCTTCAACAGCACCTCCATCCAATGCCAGAAAACATCGGTGAGTACAAGGGGATAGAGGAGACTTTGGGTGTAATCTGTTATAATTTGGGTTTAATCTGAATGAGTCATTGCCATTTCTGGATTATTATAACCAGCGGATAATGGCGATGTGTTCTAGAGTTGTAGAGAGACACCACGGGTTTGTTTGAGAGCCATGAGTATAGTTGAAACTGTGATTCTTCGATGTTCTTTGCATCAGGAGGATGTAGGTGCAAGAGAGCTGACAGCTGGCTAAGGAAAAACTGGCTCTAAATGGACGCCAATTTGCCTGAGGCACCAACAAAACAAATGTGTTTCCCAGTTTGTTGGTTGCTGGCACAGAACAGAACAGAACTCCACTATGGTACAAACTAGAGCATGAATGATACTTAGGACAATTGCTCCCCAACAAATCAATGTAACTAGTTAACTAAATCATGATCCCAATAAAGTCATTGACTTGGGCAGAGTCTAAATAATGGCCTCACACAACTAATGACTGCTTCGTCTGCTAACACAGTCATTGTCCTGACAGATGACCATTCACTGCTTTGGACATTGGCTGGGTCACAATATGGATAAATGATCCAATACAGAGCGTCCACGTTCGGGCTTGGACATTGATAAATAGATATTGACTCAGATGTTCACATACACATTTCTTTGGTCTTGAGACACATACTTGTGATCAGACTTAACTATAGGGGCAATGATCCCAGTGCTCAGATTATTGACGATGTTTCCCACTCCATCTTTTAAGTCATGTGATGCCACAGCGCTAAGCCATCATCGTTGTGTTGTGCTCTCTCTATGATCTCTGCTGTATTTGTGGTCGTTGCTGGTATAGGCTAGAGTGGTACCAGATTAAAGTGTTTTCCAAGAAGTTTTAAATGAGAAATTCCGAGGATTTTCAGGTAGACAGAAATGTTTGAATGTGTCGAAACAGGGCTGTGTGTATGTGTGCACGCGCATGTGTTTGTGAGTCCTCAAACTAGCGTGACAGATAAGAGCTAGCTAGCGATGCGCTTCACTGAGGCTGAAAATGTGAAGAGGAAGTATGTCTCTGAACCTAGTTGAGAGCGGATTGATCATGTTTACACCTCGACTCTATACCTCTCTCTCACTCTCTCACTCTCTCTCTCTCTGCCTGCACAGCTCATCCTCTCCTCCATCTGTCATACTTTTACCTTCCTACCATCCCCTGCTTTTCTCTCTCCCTCCTGTTCTGCCGATTCCTTCTCTCAGTCTCTTTATTCTATCTCAAGATGTAATGCAATGCTACATCACAATGGGTGCTGCCTAATCTCGTCTAACACGGCAGTTGCCGTTACACATCCAATGAAACCAATCGTTTTCCTCACCACTTGGTAGATGCAGGTTTATATTAACTGTTTACATCAAGACAGTTGTTGTTCTCTTATAATTGCCCTGTATCCCAATCTACCAGAGGCAGGCATTCAAAAACTATGTGGCCCGTCCAAAAACAACGCAATCTTTGTTCTTGCTTAAGACTACGTGTGAAGAATAAGAAAAAAACTTAGCAAAACAGTTTTTAAATCTTTATCTTTAAGTCTCTATTGTGTTTTCTGGCGAATTGTGACAAATAATAAGAATAATAACAAACCTTATAGGGACCCAGGCACACATGTGGTCAGCGTGTGGTCTTTGTTTAGCTGTGTCGTTGGCGGGATAGCCACTGACGGCTAGCATAGTGTTTGATTTTGTCTTTATCGAAGGCCAGTCGTCAGGCGCTGGCAAGCGTGAGCCAGTTGTTTGTGAAGTCAGGGCTAATTAGCTAGCGATAAGGTTGTCCCTCCATAGAGATGTCTGTTTATTGACTGTTTATTGTCGCAGCTCGCCGGGCCCAGCCAAAAGCTGAATTTCTCCATTTGATGCCCACAAAGTAGACATGCTAGCAGCAATTAGCCTTGGGCTGTCAGCGCTTAGCCTTTGTTAGCAATTAACTGTGCCAACTTGACTGCACAATCACATATTGATGCAGCGGGCACATTAAGTGTACAGGAGACTTCAGTTAGATTTAGTGGATGAAAAAGGTGCCAGCTGAATGAACTTGCCATTAAAGCATAATTCATCCAGGCTTGAGCTTATGACTATAATTATGTGTCATGAATTATTAGGATGAGAGTCTTATTATAGCTCCATAGCCGTATTTCAAAAGAATGACTGTCTCAAATATTAGTTTATGCTTTTATAGACCTCATAATCTTCACTTTTCATGTGCGCCCTTCCATGTTTGTCCCTACTTTGACAGTGTTCAGCACTAACTCAATGAATCATGGATGACTCTGCAGTAGAAAGACTTCATCTGCTCTGCTGCTTACACACCACTGCCTTGTAGGCACTGCGTGGAAAGGGGTTAATCAGAGTCTGTGTGCATGCGTGCAGAGACTGTGCACACACACACAATTCAATTTGATGTTTGCGTACATGTGAGTATCGTCAGCCTCTACATAGAGACTGTTGGAGGCCTGTTAATCAATGGAATAAACACATGGGTGCTAATCCATGGTTAGGCATTGACACAGATTTGCTTCTAGGACAAGTGAGGGCAGAGAGAGAGAGACATGAGGAAAGAAGTCACACGGCATAAAGGTGATTTGATTTGATACCAGTAATTGTTGATTGTTTAGATGAATCTGAAATAATTAATTTCCAACGCAATGATTGATTACTTTGATATCACTTAATGTAACACTTTTTGTTACCCAACTGAGTTTCAAATGTAATCATAGGAACTTAATTACACACTGATAGCAAAAAAGAGGCATAATAAACCATTCCAAGAATAAGGAGCTATTTTAACAAAGTGAACAGATACGATTCACAAGAGTTTAAATGAGTTCAAAATGTAATGTTATTACACTTAATAAATGGAAAAAGAAAATACTATTGTCATGTGAATGTGCATTGAATAATAATCTCATTGAAAATTTGACAAATTTCACTTATGAACAACTGTGTTAAGCACAAACACAGAGGGGTCAAATTTTGCACATTTATGCACACAGGAAGGAGTAAGGAGTAAGGAAAGAAAGAAAGAAAGGTCAGCTGCTGTCACCGCTCCACCTCCGATACACTCTAGGCTTTCTCACAAAGAAAATGTTTACAATCAGACCAGTGTGCCTAGTCGTACATTTTAGTCACACACTGTTACTAATGGCCCCACTCTTTATTTTTATTTGTTTGATTTTGCCCAAAACTGTTCATTATTGTTGATTTTAATCTCTCAGATGGCCGTGTAGTGCAGGAATGGTGATGAAGGTAGAGCAAAACACCGTAAATGAATGACGAAAGAGGAAAGGGTGATGCCTGAGGGTTTGAGGGAGAACTGAAAATAACCCAGAAATAGAAGTAAAGCTAGATAGCGGTGCAAATGGCACAAAAATGAAGATGAGAAGATGCAAGATAGACTTGGGAAATTGGAGCGTAGAAGGCAATTTCGGGGGAGATGAATGGAGAAAAGTGAGAAGGCAAGTAATATATTGAAGTGAATACAGAAAAACAGAAGAGAGGGTAGTGTGTGACAGAGAATGGGCTCCTTAAGTCTCACCAACATCCAAAGCTCATTCTGTTCTCTTTCATAGAGTGTAATCACAGTATCAAAAGAAGAAGCCATCCACAGGATATTTAACATGCACCGACAGATCACGTTTTAACTCCAGTTTCCCATACATTGCTCCTTTTACAGAAAATCTAATAACTCAATACTTTTGTATAGTATCCCCTAACAGGAGACTGTCAATAACCAACAGTATATGTGACACACATGATATATGATCGTGTAACTTCAGCTCCATGCTAACCTTGTTCAGTATTGGCTATCCATATCTGCTTATGTGGGGTGAAATTGGCCCATGTGGTATTCCTGTATTATGTTACTGTACATACCAGCTTATCCCAAAGGGGAAAGAGCAGGCATATCACAAGACATGAGAAAGAAAGGGTCAATGAAGAGGGTTTGTTATTTCATTATAAAAGGAATGAGTCATATTCCCCTTTTTGTGTCGGAAAGTAAGACCTAAAGAAAACTGAGGGACATATTTATTTAACCCAATGCAAATTACTGTGAGAAAGTTCTGCGAACATCCTCAAAACTTCAACAACTCCGCTACGCATGTGAGAAAGGCAGCAGAGAACAAGGGTGTCTCTTCATAGGAATATTAGTTAAGTTTTTATCCGGACAGATCAACCAAAGAGTGAACAAGAAAGTATAACTTCTGAATTGAACAAACTAATAAGTTAGAGAGAGCTGAGAGTGAGAAAAGATGTGAAAATCATATTTTTAAAATTTTATACAACATTGCTGCTGTCACGTCTTTACTACAAATTTTACACCTGCCTCTCCCTGGTGCTCAAAACCAGCCAGTCTCCTCTCCCACAGCAATATAAATATAAATCAGTTCTACTGTGTAGGAAATATCAAATAAATTTCTTCTTCCAATATGTCATACGTACATAAACAATTCCCCAAATAAAATACTTTTTGCATTAACGCAAACATGTTTTTTTTTTGCTGAGCTGCTTTTGTCATAAATGTGTGGAAGTAGCTGAAATAGCAGCCTGTCCTAGGACCTGTACCAATTAATGGGAGAAAATACAGATCATTTAAGGAAAAACACATTTCCTCATGCCAAACAAGCCCACATTACCACTGACACACGCCGAGCCGTCCGCCAAGCCTTATGGTAGCAGTTAGCTCCGGTCAGTGGCAACCCAAACAACAAGCTGCTCTCTAGGTTGTTTCTACCACAACCCATCCAAGACGGCTTCCAACAGGCCAATTGGAGACCTAGGTCAGGGCAAAAGAGCCAATACGATGCTGAGCTTTGGCCTGTGAAGTTCTGCTGGGGGTACCAAAAGGTTCATGGGAGTGAATACATACTCTCACAAACACACACTTTAAGGCCAGAGAGGCTGATGGAGCCCAGCTGGGTGTTGGTTGAAGGCTGAGAGTGAGAGTAGCAGATTGAGCTGTTCAAGATTTCCTTTTCCCAGTTCCTTTATCACCCTCTGTCTTCAGTCTGTTGTTCTTTACTTTCTGTTTGTGTTCCACTGCTCCTGCCTCTTCCCCCCCTTTCTTCATCTTTATCCTTCTTTCTTGTTTTTCCCTGGAGGGCAGGAATGAGAGGACAGATAGTATCAGCACGGGCCTTACGCCATTACATTTCATCTGATAAACCGCCTGACCACTCCATCACAACATTCTCTCACTCCTGTACCAGGCAAGGGCTAGGAGGAAATCTAGTTAAGGATAGGGCGTGTATGTCTGTGCGTTACTTTCCTGTTTGTGTGGAGACCAGCTGTTTGTTAAAAGAGAGATGGGAAGTATCGGAGTCCTGATGGCATCCAATTAAGTCAGATAAAATGATGATGAATTGCAGTCGGGCAATGTAGACGGATGCCCCCGTGTGTTTGAGTGCACGAACTCACACACACGTAGAGAAAAATGAGGGGAGAAGCAAATGTTTGGAGAAGGTTGTTCTATGGGCGAGGGAAGAAAAACAGGTAAGAACGGAAGTTTGGGGATGGCAAAAGAGAAGGAGCAACAAGAGAGATGGATGGGGAGGAAGGAACGAGAGTGCTGTTAAGACCATGATGAAACCATACGTAGTGAGAAAGTTTGGAGGAGAGAGAGGACATCTCTGAGAAATAATCTACTCTGTTCCAGTGGGAAATGAGAGAAGAGTAGCAGACAAGAAAGATGGATGGATAGATGAATAGATGGAATGATGGAGTAAACACAAGTGTAGAGAGGAGGTAGAGGCCAAGCGTGTCTGCAGGGACAGTGGTTAACACACACCATGCTGCTCTAATGGTGTCACACACCCCTGGGTTGTGTGTGAGATAGAGACATAAACCAAAGTGCTGAGGCAAACTCGCACTTTTCCCTCGACTTTGTGAAGACTTTGTGAAGTTGATGGTGTTTTTACCCCTCTGCCTTTTTAACCAATTTAGGTTTGAAATAAAAATTAAATTTTTATTTAAAAAAATGCAAACATTTCATTAAAAGTAAAACTCTAATACACTTTCATACACACACACCGACACACACAGTGGCAGAGGTAGCAGAGGCAGGGTTAATGAGCACCTTGGCAGTGGTTGGTGAAGGGGGGTGCAGCAGAGCATGGTACGGCCTGGCCTGGCATGGCCTGGCACAGCTTAATGAGATATAAACACTAGATCTGCCGCCGCAGTCAAGCACACCACATACTGATACAGCTTTAATTGGCTTGCAGACTGTGCATGTGTGTGTGTGGTTCGGATGTGGGTAGGTTAAAAGTCCATGGGGAATTTGCTGAAAGTTTTAGTGGGTAATTGTAGATCGGAAACCATCTGTTCCTCGGTGCATTTGTTCATCATGTTTGATACATCACACTGACTGATCAGATTTTTATGGCACTGAGGGAAATTGTGTGTTTGACCACTACGATGTGGCAGTTTTACTGTGCTGTTCTGTGTTTGTTTGTTTTTGTTGTGTCAGTGTTTCTGTCTTAAGACACATGTTATCAGTTTTGACCCAAAAAAAAAAGATGGTTCTTCTTTCACTTATTCACTTATTTACCCCAGCAATTTTAGAAAATGTAAGGATTTACTTGACAATTATAGCAGAACTTAGTCACTGACATTGCGTTTTGTGTTTTTAAATTATTATTATTCTTCCTTTAGACTTAGATGGATCCATGATTTGATTTCTTCTACAGCACAAAAATAGCAGATAAAAACTAAACGTATCCTCTGGATTCTCCCATAGAACTGTGTTATGCTATACTGATGATAATGTCTTTTGAAGTGAATGTTCTTTTTGGACTATTTTTCCCTACAATATCCTTCATGTACGTCTCCACAACGTTCTCTCAGCTACTTCACATTATAGGTGGGACATCATACAAGCAGCAAAGTCCACGAAAGAAACAGACATTTCAAGATAACGTGGCATGAGAAAGCACTTTCTGAGCCAACTGTGACATATTTGTGTCTCATTAAATATTCATGTCGAGTCGCTTTTGGGACCTTTCTGATCTGTTTCGTTAATTGTGTTTTCTGGATCCATAAGGTTCATTCTCAGGAATACAGGTCTACTTCGGACCTGGTAATTGAATGTCAAACATCTCCAAAATGCTCTTAAAAAATAAAAATCCCAAATAACAATGTCAATGACCTACATTCTCCCAACCACCTCCCCCCTTCCCCAATAAAAACACTTCAAAGGACTTCACTTCAAAACGTTGTGTGTAAAAAGGTTTTACACTCTGGCTTGCAGTGTACATGCTATTCCGCTGATAGGCAGAGGAAGTGTGAGAATTCAACAATTATTTATAATATTGCAAAGAGACTTTGTGATTTGTGTGCCCATTTGTGTATTCAGACCATTTACTGGGTGTCTTTAGAGTGTCTGCATGCTAACCGGCCTCCCATCCATCTCACTGCTAAGCAGCTGAAAGAGAGGGAATGGAGCAAAGTATCCTCTCCTCCTTCCCATCATGTATTCCCTCTCTCTAATATGGTCCTTCTCCCCTTCATGTTCTTCATCCTCCTCCCTCCTCTTCATCTCCGTCACTTCATTGGCTCATTGCCTCTCCTGCTCTCTGACAGGTGAAGTGCAGAGCTCCCATGCTCCTGTCCTGGATAAATATGAATTAATTGCTGCTCAGCTATCAGCATACGGCAGCCTCTCCCTCTATCCTCCTCCCCACTCTCATCTATTTCTTCTTTCTTTCACTCATTTGCCTCTCCTTCTATCACTGCTATCTCTAACCTTTACTCTCGCTCATAGCAACGCTCACCCCTCCTTTTGTCCTCAGCTCGATGAGATGCTAGGATGGAGGAGAGACGTAGAAAAGGTGATTGTCACAGCAAGATGGAGAGGAGAGGAGAGAGGTTTGTCACACGTGGTTAAACCAGAGGTGAACACCTCTGCCTACGTCCATCTTTCTCTGTCTGACTGCATGTGCAGCCATTTTAAAACCATAAGGTATTAGCCAAGAGTTAAAGTCAAGGCCAGTATGCACTTCTGTGGGTACACCACAGTACTGAAAATACAAAACAACAGAGAAATCAGTCGAAGCAGTTACAACTAATGCTGAACTGGGAGGTGCTGTGGTTGACTTCCTGTCATAGTAAAGCATTTTCTGTATTAAGCTATATATGGCTTCACACCTAGTATATTGAAGTGATGATAAAGTGTGGATAGTCCATTTGGCTGGTATAACATTTATGAATGATTTGGATTCTCTGTGGCATTTATACAGCAGTGTATCAACGTACCACTAAAATCATCTTGTACGGTAGGATCAGTAATGCTGACAGGGTATGACAAGAAATGGAGGACAGAAAACAACACATGAGTCACAATAGGATCTCAAGACCACAACAGATGTGGTCAATATGAAAAGTCAGTAAGACAGAGAGGGGGAGAGAGGCTGATACCGGGAAAGAACAGAGATGTAGTCAGAATGACATCATAAAGTCAGCAAGCAGAGAACTACAGTGAGGTGTGGTCGTCGTGCATTTTAGAAAAACGTCATCTGTATTTAAGGGATAATAGTTGGATATGCGTTGGAATGAATGAGACTGTGTTAAGGGCAGTAAGGGCACTGAAAACATGAAGTTTGCTGCAAATGACATGGGGGTGGGGTGGTGGGGGATAAGGTCTTGTGAGTTTACACAAGCTTAAAGCGTGGGCTGGAAAATAAGAATCATCGGCCATGGCAGCATTATTTTTCCACCCAGCCAGCACTTTTCTTCTTTCTATCAATGAAGAAAGTATGTTGCGCGAGTGTGTATGTGCTCGCAAGAGATAAGCTTGGTAACTGGGTCCAGCCATGCTCCAATCCTGTTAGCATTAGCGATTAGCACTGGCTAACAGACCCCTATTATGAATCGAGGCTAATTCCATGGCGCCTGACCCCACACATACAGTACATACACACACACACACTAAGCTATGGGAAGGATTACCACTTGATCCATGATTAGGAAGCCACATCTGCCTGAAAGTTGTGTGTGTTTGTGGGTTTGTGTGTGTGTTTCTAATAGGGTAATACTGTGTTTGCAGCCATTCGTTGACACACTACGCTCAGCTTTATCTATACTGGAAAACACATCACACAGGGGCCAATCTGTACCTTCTACTTTCCTTCTCCATCATCCCACTGTGTCTTCTTTTACAACTGCGTCAGCACATCAAACTGTCTGTGTGAATAATCGAGACGGAAAGGTGCGTTGCTGTGTAGCAGGACATAATTTGTAACAGCTGTCACTGTCACCTTGAGAGAGTGAGGAAGAGAAGAAAGGTTTGATAGAGGGAGAAAAGGAGGAAGAGACTAGCCTATTCCAGGTACAGGCTCGCCCTGGGCTAGTTTGGTATTTTTAGCCGTCCAACTCATGCACACCTTCAAAATGACTAATTATCAGGCTTTGACCCTCACAGAAGGTACCCGTTGTTACTCCTCTGTACCTCCCCCTTTAAATCCATCTCCTTGCCTCTTCTCCTCCCCTCTTCGGTGTTTTGGTGACAGAGGTCCAGCTGGTGATTCAGTAATGTTAGCACTTTTCTGCTCAAAGACTGCTGTGGGCCAACACCTCCTCCTCTTTCCTTCATCCAGATTTTCAATCTTGTCACACTTTACTGTCATGGTCTATTTGGTCTCCTTCTCCCTTTACAGTATGGGTCCCTCTCCATCTCATTTTTACTTTATTTTCCTTTCTATGGCTCCCTTTTGTTAGCTCCATATCTTTGTTTTTTTTCTGCTGATACAGTATCTCCTCATTGTCATACTTCTCTCTCTCCCTTTGAGTTTCTCACTTCCGTCATCTACTGTCGTTCTCTGTTATCTAATTAAAGTCGTACACCAATGGTTTCACAAAATGTCATGACTTTTGTTAAATTTACATCTGAATTAGTTCTCTGACAAAGTAAGTTGGAACCCTTGATTTCTAGAAAAGCTACTAAAAGCTACTCTACGCGAACTTACATGTTTATTTAGATACTAACGTATTCTTTACTAATAAAAAGCACTTGCCAATGACATTTTACCCTGAAATTTCTGTATTTTGTCACGGGTTGAGTGTTACAGTAACTTCCTGGTGCCTTCGCATATCAGTTCGTAGCTTGGCAGATATCTCCCCATAACGTGAAGTAGCTGAGAGAATGTTTTGAGCACGTATATGCTGGGTGTTATAAGAAACAATAACACCCAAAGAAAATAGATTTTTCCAATGCTTTATCATCATCGCAGCATGACGCCGTTGGATTTGGGACTCCAGAAGATATGTTCAGCTTTTATTGTTATGTTTATAGCTTTCATTCAAATACCTCCAGAATGCTATAATTTAAAAAACAGGAACAACAACATTGTCAGTGAACTGCTAGATTATCATAATAAAAATGACTACTGCTGATAAGCAGACTTTGTCAGTACAATACTTACCAGAGATTAAATAGACAATAAAATAAACAAAATAGCAATCTTGTTGCTCTCTTTTTTTGTACCGTTCTACATGAGGATACTGACATTTTAAAAGACAGTGAAGGAATAAACCATGTACAAGGTGCATGTGTGTATTCCCAGGTTCATGTATTGGGCAATGATACTGGTTCACCATAAAAGTTTAATAAGCCATTTGTGCAAAGAGGGGAGATTGGCTTATGGATCATAACCTAACATTTCTATTCTCCCTCCACCTCACACTGCGCATTACACACACATATATGCGCATACACACAAATAAATATTCATGTTTTTGCCGAGTGAAGGTATGTGCACATGCAAATTCCAGTATCCCTGCCCTCACCATGTCTGTCCCATGAGGACGGATGCGCAGATAGAGACATCCACCTGTTATATTGACATAAATAAGGCCAAGAGGACAGGCAGTGGTTTTGTGTGGATGTGTGCTGCAGGTTTACAAAAGTATTTGTCAGTGAAGAACATGGTTGGAACTCATTTGTTGATTTAAAAAGACTCCAGTTGGTTATCCTGTGACTGATCACTGTGGGCATTGAAAAGTAGCTTGACGTCTTACCCTTTACCACTAATTCCCAAAGTCTGATCCCCATTACAATTATATGAATTACAACTTTCCTGACTTGCCACAAAATCTACCTCAAACAAGAATAACAACTTCCATAGCACATGTTCATAATTTAAAATGACAAAACACAGGTAATTGAAAACCTCGCAAATGTTGCCAGAATAACACAGCAAGGAGAGACAAACTCTAGTGTTCACAAATTAAAGGAAAAAATCCAGGAAGCATAATACCTCACATAAGAAGGTACGTGAAGTGAGAAGAGACATTACATATCTCTAAAACAATGCCTGAGACTGTGCTGACTCATCCCACACTGTACACTGAGAAATGTTAAGGTTTGAAAGAAATAAATGCCTTAGACAAATAGCGCGATGGAAAATCAAACAACACATTTTATGCTGCACTTAACCTGTTGCCAGAAATCACAAACCTGTTGCCAAAAACCATCTGGTGTTCTATCTGATTGGTCACAGCCCAACATTCCTGAGTAGAACTTCAAACTCTTCTGAGGTCTTCCTCACAAGCCTCATGGAGAGAATTAGTTTGTCCTTGGCTTACCAACATCAAAGGCTTCAATCAAACGTTAACGCAGAAATAACATGACCTAGAAAACACCATTGTGTTACGAACAACCCATTCCTGTTGGCCCAAGTTCATCTGGACACAAAGTGAAGTTAAATGAACACGCAATGCATTTGTAGCGACACACACATAACACAAAGCAGTCACTGGCGGGCCGCGCTTGCATTTTCCTCCATTCATCTTGTTTTCCTTTCTTTGAATCTCCCTCCCTCCCTGTCCACATGTTCTCAGTTTCCCTGTGTATCCGCTTCTCTTTTCCCCTTCCTTTTCCTTTCTCAGTCCCTTTTGTGCACATACTCACGCTCACAAACACTTCTATGTTACCTCCATCTCTTCCCCGACAGAGTGGGTGGTCCCTCACGGGAGATCAAAGGACGTAAGGAAAAACAGAAGAAATTAATGTGCTGTGTTTTGGGGAAATCGGATGGTCAGCATGTGTTGCCGTGTGAATTTTCACGATCCTGCATGTGTTTTTATTTATACCTTTTTTTTATTTTACTCTAAATCGTGCAATAATAAGCCATTGATACATTTGCTGGTGTTTGTCTCTTGGAAGTTGTCCCATGTCCAAAGTGCAGATGTTTTTCTGGACACGCAAAAGTAGAATGTGCTTCATATTTCCTTGTTTGATTGTGGGCGTTCAGCAGTTCGGGGAAAAGTCAGAAGGAGATTGATAGGGGAGGAGGCTTGGAAAGGAATAATGAGAGAGCAGGGAAAACAGGGGTTGGAAAGGAGGACTGGAGAGAATGGTGAGGCAGAGGAACGTGTGAAAAGACCAAGGCAGACATGTCAGGCAACAAATTGAAAATGCCAATTTCACTTTGGCCTGCACCAGCTGCAGCGCTTATAGCCCGGCCCCGTCCTCTTATTTCATGTGTAAATGAATGGTGTCCACAGCATAACACACAATCACCTCTTTCTATCCGTTTCGCTCTCTCTGTTTCTCCTCTGGTGCTGTATCATCCTCTCCACCGTTCCTGCACTGCTGTCCTCCTCCTTTTGCACCAGTCATCCACTCAGCCCAGCCCACTCCGCTTGTCTCTCCGACCCGTCAGCCACTCTAAACATTTCTCATCTCTTTAAACATCAGTTGTCACACTTTTCCTCCTTTGTGTCTGTGCGTCTCCTGCACTCCGTCCAAAGTTGTCTCGCTTTTTGTGCTCTCCATGCCCTCCTTCTCTCGCCACCTCCTGCGGTACCTTCTCTTTTCTATATGACTGCACCACACTGCTGCACAGCGTGGTGTGTTTCCTGTCCTCAGAGATATGTGCTTGACTGGGAACCAAGACACCGACTTTCTCACATAACCTGTGTGCGTCCCAAAATTTTTCTCTCTTCCACTTCCTCGTTCCAACTCTCCAAAATGTGTAAAAAGTCACATAGCGCCAATTAGACCGCAGTGGTGCAGTCCAAAGCCAGAAAGCTTTCCAAATATATATGTATACGAAAACTTTCTGTAAAATTGATCTCAGTGAGTCTTCTGCAGGCTAACTCCCAGATGGAGTCAATCAGCGGTAAAAGTTGCCTCTTCAATAAATAATGGCTACTAAATAAATCAGAGCACCAAAATGTGCCTGAGAACATAACATTTTCAAAGAAATTCCCTTCTAAGTAAATTTTAAGTGCAAAGTGGAAGCACCCCTGAGATTCTTGGATACGTCATCCCCAATTTGGATATCAGCATCTCTCTGCCTTTGGCGGCTGCTCAGCTCAGTGTAAATCAAACTCTTGCGTGTGTGTGAAAAGTGTGAAAGCCATTCACACATTGCAACACAGCCTCGTCCTCTCATTTTATTCTCCCCTATATTCACGTTTTGTTTATTTATTTATTAATTGCTCCACCCTAAAAGCTTTTGATCTCACTGTAATAGATACTTAGATAATGTAGATACATCCCATAGATCACTTTGGAGTGACTGATATCAAATTGTTCGATTCAGCCTATGAAGCCAACAGCTGCAGGCCTGGGCCTTTCACATTGGATTTTATCACCACTCTACTAGAGTTGAATAGCCCTACTATCTGTCACCCTGAGGCCACTGAAGACAGTGACCATTCTAGTGTTAGAGAAAGTGAGTGGGCAGCCTTTGACTGACAGGGGCATAAAGCCGACACAGCCATCTGAACTGTTAACAGCCATCGCCCTTAGATAACTCCAACAGGCCTGCCCTCGTACAGTCACAGTGGAGAATCCAGCCTCCTGCTCCTTTGTTTCCGTTTTATCCTGTGTCAGAGGACAAATGAATGAAGTTGTTAACAGTTTAGGAAAATATGAAATGAAAAAACACATGGATCTACTAGGTTTTCCATCACAACGTGTCTCTCTGTGTTGGAGTTCTCCAGAAAGTATGTCAGAATGACCTAAAATCACACAGGATGATAATTCCAACTTGCTGGTGTTTTTGTTGATCTGGATAAATCTGTGAAAAGATACTCGTACACATATATTTGCTTGCGGCAGCAGTTCCTTGGCTGCAGCTGTGCATTTTCAGTGTTAGTAAATTCCCTGCAAAATTGATGTAATAATGTACCCTGCGTCAAGTAACTCTAGGACTTCCAAAAAATGAGTAAGAAGTAAGAAAAGCATAGAATTCAAAAATGGAAAATGTGTGGGAATCCTATGCTAATGATGTTAACTGTGTCACGCTGGGATCTATGAGACCTGTATGTTTAACTCTGTGGACTGTGTGTGTGTTTGAGGTTGAGGTTACCCACTCCAAAGGTCCATTTTATTTTCTAGCCATAAACATTTGTTGGGAGGAGTGTTGGAGTCTCATAGGAGCTGTTGCTCTGTTACTCCTGCAGTGAACATGTTGCTGTAGTGAAGACGCCGCTATCGTGTTGCCGCTTTTGCCGCTTGTTGTCTCATTCAAAGCAATTCCATAAAACTGATTATGCTGACGTTGAGTCAATTACATTTCAACTGTTATTAGTTCAGGATGCAAAAATGAAATTAGATGAGAATATTATAGTTGAGGATATATTACGCTTTTCATTCATGACTAAAAAGGAATGAGTCATACAGTGATGGGGATCCCAATCTCTTAATCAACTCTACGCTCTGGCAGGCAGCGGTGGATGTGCAGTGTGTTAAAATCACAATATAGCCTGTCTCTCATCATTCATTTTTATGGCACCTTGTGGCATTACCACCAGCTACTAAATGGAGTGTGCTCATTTTAGGTTTTGGCTCTCTTTGAGTGAGTTAATAATGTCATAAAATGTTGGTCGTTACGTGACTGTAAATACTCAACCTGATGTCTTTTTGCACGTTTCAGTACAACTACGAGGGCAACGACATCAGTGACCTGCCGGTGGACTTGTCAGTGGTATGGAATGGAAACTTTGTCATCGATAACCCCCACAACATCAAAGGTGAGTTAGTGCCTTGGCAGTGACCTGGGATATAGCAGGCATGTGGTGATGAATTGTATTCAGACTTTACCATGGTCTGCTGGATTAGAGAGCTGTACGTGTCAGAGGATAACATTTAAATCATAACCCTGGGACAGTCGGGATGGGGATGAACTTCACCATAGTACCACAGGAACAGCAGTAATGGGGAGGAAATATCAGCACAGGCTGTGTAGGTCACAATGTCCTGTGGAAGAGATCCCTGAAAAGCTTCTTTTTTTAAGATCAAATAAAGTGATTTGTGGAGTGTTATTGCCAAATGTAAGTTTTACAGATTAAGGTTATCAACTTTATTGTGACACATTCAGATATTTTCTGTTTTTTTAATATCTCTAACATCAGATATAAGATGCTAACCGATCCTTAGTGTGAAGACATATGTTTAACAAATGTATCTCATTAAAACAATGTGGAATATACAGTAAATTAAACATGCATACACTAATATGGTGGTGCTGCTTCCCTCAGCTCTCTGAAACCAGCTCCCACTGCAGCGTAAATTATTTATAGTGTGGCCAAAGGACTCAGTCAGCCCACTCCATGCAGTTGCTGTTACTGGTCTGTGAGCTGACCTCCATGCTGCTATTGACCGTTAACGTGTGTGTGTGTGTGTGTGTGTGTGTGTGTGTGTGTGTGTGTTGAATTGTGTGCGTCATAGACACGTGTTGTACGTCTGAGATGTCTGTGAAAGATTGCAACCTGAGGAATGTTTTGCACTGACACGTTTATGAGGGCGCACACATACACATCAGTAGGCCAGTTACTAATAGATAGAGTCTTTGTTAGACATATCCTAAATCTTTTTATCCTTTGAGATTTGTATTTTTGGTGTCTCAGGCCATAAAAAAGACAATCTAACCGCATATTCTAATCTTTATTTTAATACTCCATCCCACTGAGCACCTTTTTTTTTAGATTTGGCTTAGAATTCACTCCCTCCCTCCCAGGGCCTGATGATAGCTGCTAAGACATTTCCTGCTGTCTGACTGTACTTGTCAGTCATCTGAATATTGTAGAAAAAACAAAAACAACATTAAGTGAAATATATGAATTGAGACGTTGGTAACATTACAGTTCTGGCTAAAGAATGAATTGTAAACTGAAGGTGGAGATCAGAGATCATTGATGCGCTGGATAATTCACCACGATGGAAATGGTTCTTTTTATCATTCAGCAAAAGGAAACTGTCTGCTGGTAAAAAGCAGCAAGTGAAGTACAATACAGCCACACTGAACACACTTACATGCACACCAAAAACCAGGCCAGAAACCTGGTCGCTGTACGTGGTTGGTCTGTGACCTAATTTCTCCAATATGTGGAGCAAAAATAAGTTTGTCATCAGCAGACATATGGGATGCTTAATTCAACATTTTTAGAATCTGTCAATTTCAATTCCCGTCCATCCAAAAAACTGAGGTTTTGTTTCAACTGCGTATGTTCATTTTTGGTCCGTGTCCACACCTAAAAACCTTAACATTAACCTTGGTAAGAGTAAACATGACCAGGTAACTGGGTTACTCCAGCAGAAATCCATGCATAACTGTCTCTAACTGGCTTAGTGAAACTGGGTTTCCCATTTACATGACATTTCTGTAACCTTGTTAGTGCCCAAAGTGGGGAATAACCAGGTTACTGAAGCACATGTAAACACACTCGTTGTAACACCCTTGACCTTAGCAGACAAAATGACCGATAAGCCAAAAGGACTGAAGCGGAGCATTAATTAAATTAAAAAGTATATAATCACGCCTTTTCCCTCAAACAAACGACTGTGTGTAATGACTCAACACACACACACATACACACACTCAATGCAATGTTGTAGAAGACAAGGAGATGGTGTCTGTTGGATATAATTACAGCAGTCTTTACAGTGTTGTCCCTGTTATTATCGCTGTAAGGTACAGCAGGGGGCTGTAACACTATTCCACTGGTGTAAGGTAAACTATCCTCATCTTCTATAGATGCGACATACATTGTGGATCAGATGCTCAAGGGTTTTTTATGCACAGAAGGGTCATTGTTTTGGTACATTTTGATAGTTAAAGGCACAGTTTTCCATATAATATTTCAGTGCACTCACAAGAGAATGTTTCATCTCCAAGGTCTGCAAGGCAGTGAGGTCATTGCCATTTTGTTGTAATGTAACAACACTTTGTTGCTGTTCCTTTTTATTGTTTTCGGTCCCTGTGGCCTAAATGTGCCAAATGGGCTGTTAAAACCGCAGATATCCAGTGTGCCCCAAACAAGAAAGGTCACATATTTCTCAGGCTGCTGGATGTAACTGATGTGTGTTATCAAGATGAATTTGGAGCAGCACAAAATATTTGTAGGGCCCCATGAAATCTGTGCACCATACTCCATTTGAAACATAACACTTTTCCCAGATTCCCCTTCTTTAACACTCTCATAAGCCATCTGCAATGTTACTAGTCTCTTTGTGTTCAGCTCAGTGAGTGTGGAAGGGTTGAGAAGTTGTATATCTCCATGAAAATGACATCTGCAGTGGCTTTCAAGCACCTGCAAAAAATTTGAAGAAAACATTATTGTCCAAACAAAATAATCTTCGTTTTAAGACAAATATTATTTATTTCTAACCATGCATTTATGCAAAAGTATTTAATATTTAACCAATTGTAGACCTTATTACTACTAATTATTTCAGGTCATTTTAATATTCTATGGCTCATTCACCTGTCACAATATTTCCAACACTGTAATTTCAAGCAACAATTTTTAAGTCAGGACTGCTTCCACGCAAGGCATTGACTTTGCCCAAGGCTGCTGTATTCATCTCCTCTTGGTTTGCAGTGCTTAACCAGTGACAGACACAGCTTCTTCTTGTTTGGTGTAACATGTCAGACTCTACATGCATCTGATTTTTTGTAGGTTGGAGTCAGCACAGACAGGAAGCTACAAGACATAATTTACTGTAATTTAAGGTTGCTTTTTGTGTATTTTATTCTGCTAATGACTTGATTCTATCTGATTTCAGTAATTAGAGGGCCCTGCATTTGTAACACACGCTCAAATTCATGCATCAGTATAGGGATATAGCTTACATCAGTGTCTGTGCAGAATCTTGGACTACCACTGGAAACCTACAGCCCAACTAGTGCATGTCTCCCTCTGTCTGTCTGTCCACCGCCCTATTTCTCACTCAAGATAATCATCTGTTGAAGTGTGAGCGAAGCTCGCTTGTCTTAAATACTGAGATGTAAAAGTGATTAGACAGGAGCCATTTACCAGCCAGTAATTGGTACAGGGTTACTTTCAAGCTGCTCCATGACCAATGGGATTTGGAGACGGAACAGCAAAGAGGAAAAGAATGTCTTGACAGCCCTTTGGGAATTGAATGCTGCTTTAACTCAGTGTTGTATCAGTTGCATTAATTTGTGGATATTTTTTTGTGGGAATGGGAAAGATAACTTAAGGCCTCTGTGTTCTCCTCAACAGCCCACCTGTATAAGTGTTACGCTCTGAGGGACAGCTGTGGGATGTGTCTGAAGGCAAACCCCAGGTTCGAGTGTGGCTGGTGTGTTCAGGAGAAGAAGTGCTCCCTCAGACAGGAGTGTACTCCTCCAGAGAGCAGCTGGATGCACGCCACCACTGGAAACAGCCGCTGTGCGCACCCCAAGATCACCAAGGTAAGCCACGACAATGACAATGACACACAATAACGCCGTAGAGGAGCTCCGTGTGCTCCCCAGGCTCATCTCTTTTCATCCGACGCGGTGATGGCGCTCGGCCTGGCCCTTCCACTAACTCAGGAGTTCACCGTACATTTTGACGACATTCCTCTGGCAACTCATAATTCAGTCCTGGCCTTATTGTACATCGTCCTCTCTTGCAGTCTTGAGCTTGTTGCTGTTTGGTCTATTGTTTATGACACAATCGATTCTTCCAGCTCAAACTTAATTTCCTCATATTTTTTTCTTTGCAAAGTCACAATTTGTTCTGGAATTTTTTGACTACACCGTATTGGCAGAAGGGCCTTGGTGGACTCTGCTGTAGTTTCCATTTATGTGAAAATTCTATTCACTACTCAAGTTGTTTCACAATGGTGGTTCATATAAACGGCGACTGGTGTCTCCATTTTCACCAGTTTCACGAAGAACCAGGACACCATTGTCCAACTCGCCCCAAATCCAGCATCAGATGGAGCTCCTAACTTTAAGTTTAGGAAGTTCTCCATTTTTCCCTCTGTTAAAGTTAAGTCAAACGCTTCATTGGGGATTTGATGAGTGTTTCCCAGCAACTCAACTTCTCAATGTTTGGGTGAGGCCTGAGGTCATTTCAGAAGACAAAAACAAACTAATTAAGTCAGTATGCCATCAATATTTGAAACTGAAGTTGATTGCAACATCAGGTTCCAAACAGCCTCATATTATGGTTACAAAGCAGAAAATAATGAAAAGCAGAAAATAATGAAAAGCAGAAATAGCGAAATTTCCATCGGTAGAGTTTTGAAAGCCGACTTGTACCGCGTCATTGTTGTGCCTCAGCAAGCGACAGCTACATGATGGGAGGGAAATCGGCAGGGAGGATAGACAAGTTAGGAGCCATCACCGTGACTGCAACCACAGATGGGCTGACCAGGAGGAGGCAGTTCACACACACCAAGTCTGAACACACTGACATGATGAGAGATGATGGCGAGGCTACAGTTACACACACAAGCACATAAGCACACACACCTGAGGAGGCAAAGAGAGAGAGTTTTTTGTAGGAGGAAGAGAGACAAAGAAACAGAGAGTGTTTTTGGAAGCGTGCTAATTGCGTCCCACCGTGTGCGTGACTGTGTGAGACACAGACAGGGTGTGATTGTTTGCCTGCACACATACGTGTGTGCATGTGTGTATCTGACAGGCCGGGTGAGATAAGGTGTCTAAACCCCATGGCGTACCCATCTGTTGCCACCAGTAACCGTGGCGGTGGTCCTCGTCTTCCTGTGACCTGGGTCACAATCCCTGCAGCCCACCACTGGGACTGACACACACACACAAAAACACACACACCCACGCGTGCACAGAACCCAGTTTGAAAGCTGTACACTGCTGTGTGGACACAGTGAGATAGACTTCTCGTGGCTCTGTCCTTTTGCTCCTCCTCGTTTATTCCTTATTTTTTATCACTGTCTTTGCCTCTTTTTCTCACTTTTTGTCTGTTAAGTCTTCTCCATTTTCTCTCAGTGCATCTTTTTAATTCAGTCTTATCTCAGGCAAGATGAAGTGTCTGTGTCAGATGGAACATGTGCCATTTCTCTCCATTTAAAAAGTGTGAAATATACCCCATCGATGCCATTTAATGCATGCTCATTTTACCAGTTCAGGCTTGCTTTCAGTACATTTCCTATGTGACACGGGTTCATCTCTGTGAATGTGTAATGGAGATATTGGGTAATTGGGGCACTGGCACACAGATAAATCTGTTAGCTAATGCTCTCTCTTCTTGCTCGCTGCAGTTATCTCTTTGAAACAAGCATACAGAAGCAATTGGGTCGTGCATGCATGTATGTGTAAGAGATAGGAACCCGTGTGTGTGTGTGGAGGGGTTGATGAGAATGTGTGTTGCTGTGTGTGTGTGCATGCAAGCGTGTGTTCTTGCATGCGTACAGAGTGGTAAATCGTAGCCTCGGGGTAAGATGTTGGTGGCAGTCAAAAGACGAGCACAGATGAGCTTTAAAGATGGTAGAAGTGGGTTGAAGGCAGAAGAGCGAAGCAGAAACAAAGAAGAATGGAGGACTATCCGTCCTTCCATTGGCAGTTGAAAATATAGGCAAATGCAAGATGATATAAATGCAGCATAGATGTAAAGAAAATATCAAACGAAGGCAAAAAACGTCACAGTCTAACCGTGAAATGCTCTCCTCTTTGGTCTTGATACACAAAAACAGTTCCATCCATTTTACCAATTTCTACTTCACCGACTGTTATGTGTGATTCTTTTAGTTTTGAGTGCTCCCCAAATTTCATCGTTGCACCCTTTTTCTTCCTAACTTCAAATTGCACAAAATGTAGTTCAATGCAAACCCCACCGAGAGAACTTCTCAACTGAAGAACGGACCGAAGTGTTATCACCAAACTGCACTTCGAGCCTCACCTTTCCTCTGCACCTTTAACATTTACGGCGTGACATTTAATGCCCAAAAGAACATCTCTCCTGCTCCTCTGCCATTCCATCCTTTAGTTCTCCCAAAGAGCACCACATCCTCTTCACACACTGAATAATACTACGCTTCTACCCGTCCTTTCGGTCAAATCCCCTTTTCTGTGTTTGATCCCTTTTTAGCCTTATTCACACTCCTTTGACGGTTATTATAACATGCTAGCTGCTGCTTGGCCATTAGCTGAAGGATTAGCCACTAATTTCATTTGGAAACACCACACACACGCAGAGAGAGAGAGAGAGAGAGAGCAACACACAGGCAGCTACCCAGTGCATTCAGAGCAGCAAGTGTTAAACCCATTTGGTGTCATTTCTGAGTGTGCTATTGCCTATTTGACGTTGTTCAATAGTGTGCAAGCGGGTAACACTCCCTAATAGCTATAAGTACTATTTTCCAGACAGCAATTGATGTTCTAGGCTTTAAGTTATTGGTTTTAGACGTTGCAAGAATTTGGCTGCTGTGCTATTAAAGTGCTATTTTTATTGTGCTGCTTTTTTTTCCTCTGCTCTCTGAAAGTGTGGAGTAGATTAATTAGTACTCCATTCTCAAACAAGCCAGGAACCAAAAGAGTGTATACAATGGCTCCGACACACAGTGGGTGTGTGTGTACGAGCATGCACAAACACATGCGCTCACAGGAACATTTTCTCTCCCACACATGCAAACACACACATTGCGAGAAGCCAGTGATTGGATTTAAAGTGATACGCCAGTGATTTTACAAAGTTTGATGATTTTCAGGTCATTTACACCCAAAGCTTACAGATTTTGACATTCTGGATCTATGCGACGTTCACTTACCAGGTCTGTAGGGCTTTGAATGGAACCTAATGGATCCATGTGATTATGTATGGCCACAATCAAATGTAAACATATCTCCTGGATTCCAAGGCCTTGTACAGTTTATATCTTCAAGTACTCTTTGTTCTCACAACACCGTGCATGTATATCTCCATGACATTCTGCCAGCCACTTCATCTTGTGAAAATATAGATGTATCGGGGGATATGTCACACTTTTCTCAAGCATCGGTGAATAAATTTGTATTTTATTAAGCTTCTAAATTCATGTAGAGAAGTTTTTAAAGGCTTTTGCACGTGTTGTTAGGAGGGGACCTCAACTTCCACAAAATATTGTCACTGACCTAGTAATATTCATATTATGGCATGTATGGCACACACACACACACACACACACTCACAGTCTGGTACTGTGTCCTAGTGCTGGCCTTGGATGCTGCCTGGCCCTCCGTCATCCATCATCGGCTGCCTGGTTTCTCCTAGGGGACAGGAAGAGCATTACAGCAAGCCCTCAGAAACCAATTAAAACAACACAGGCCATCCCAGTGTGCGTGTGCTTGTTTCTGTAGATTTTCAGCAGTGTGACACACTTTATGTGCCCAGGGTTTTCTCTGCTTTGTGACCCTTTGTATATGACAAAGCAAAATGTGTTTGGATGTGTCCGCAGGAAGTTCAAATCTCCCTCTATAAGTCTGTGTGTGGTGTGTGTGTGTGTGTGTGTGAGCGAGTGAGTGAGTGCGTGTGTGTGTCCAGATGTGACCCCTTTTACCGTATTTGACCTAGCAAAAGGCCTCTTGAATTTCCCCTTTGTATTTTTAAGCTGGCGTCCTGGCCTCTTCTTTCCCAAACTGCTGCTACTGTCTTTCTTCCATTTGTCTTTTATTTCAGTTTTTCATCCATCTCCCCTTCTTTTCTTTTCCTCATCCTCTGCCTTCAACGTGCCATCTCCTTCTGTCAGACAGCAAAGAGAAAGTGGTCTTTTTCTGTGGAGGCCCGTATTGACCGGGCCGTCATTATTTGCCTGTGTCTTTCAGAACTGAGCACTAAGCTGCATTTTTATGACTTTGAGAGAAGAAAACAGGCCAACGCTGAATAAATACTCGGACGTTTTAGTCACAAAAGCATTAAGCTTTTCAAGCTGACCCATAGTTGGTGGCAGCACAGTGCTTCAGAGGCGGAGTGGTCCCACGAGGGGTTCATCCTGCGCTGAGCAGCCCCTGACCCGCTGAGCCAAATCCTTCTCAACAGTTTTACACCCTCTTTAACTCTCTGATCAAAGTTCTTTTCCAGTTCTTTTCATGTCGGTATTTTGCCTCAGATGAAGTTTGCCACCCGCTGTGGGTCAAACAACCTGGCTCGGGGAAGACCAGACCATGGCGTGCTTGTGGTGTTACCCATTAACCCCACTGCTTGACAGCCATGATGATGCCTTAATTGTGCAGATTTTCTTTTTTTAAGATTTTGATGAACATTCACTTGTTTCTTAGGTCTTACATCAAAAACTGTATGTTTTTTTTCTCCCCTCTTCTGTTCCTTAATGTCCTTTATCAGTGTGTGAATTAATGAGACGTTTCTCTCTCCATTTGGTCTCTTTGATATCGCCAATAAAACCCTAAGCCATGTTCATATCTGTTTGGGCCCCCTGCTTTCTTCCACCCAGAGCCCCCCTTCATTCTGTATCGTTAGCAGATTCTATCTATGTGTTGCTGCTCAACCAGCCACAAAAGGCCTCACACAAAACCTCTGATACAAAGGGGCAAGTTAGAGACATAAAGAGAGAAGGATGTTTGAAAGACTGTACAACACTGCAAAAGCGAGAGTAGAATTGAGCGAATGTTTAGGCTGGTGGCTTTTATCAAAAAGAGGGGTTTTTGTTGTTGAGTTGTGAGTGTAACTGTGTGTGTGTCCTTTGATAAGGCATTGGTTGTAGAGAGAGAGAGATTTGATTACCATATCTGAAGATTGTGTCTGGGGTATTACTATGTGCCACTAGCTCTTTTGTCTCCATCTAAAGTATATGTATTGTGGCACCTTGACAAAGAGAGAGGATGAATTAAAGTGACAACAGTCCTGAGAGGAGGAGAAAGAGAAAGAGTGAGGAGGAGAAGTGAGGATCATCATCATCAGCTTGGGTGGTGCTGGATGGCAAACACAGCTTAATTATATCGCCAAGACATTTCAGCTCTGGCCTGCATGACACCGGGCTTTGTTCTCTCTACGTCTTTGTGTTTGTGAAGTCTGGAGCACCTGTGACTTTCAGCTGCATGGTACCATTTCTATAATGATGCTAGACTGCAGATCCTGCATGGTACCATTTCTATAATGATGCTAGACTGCAGATCGTTGTGAATTAATTGGTTCAAGAATAGAGTAAGAGAAGGTTGAGAAAGTAGACCTGAGTGTGAGACGTGCACTAAGTTTAATTATCTTGTACAGTAAGTTAGCTATAGGAAGTCACAAAACATAACAGGCAGAATCAGCAAAATTACAAATCAAATATAAAATAAAATATGTGCTTTTAACAGCAATTTAATGACGAGGAAGTTTGTAATGCCAGCATTTTTGGCGCTCATCCCCTTCTGTGTTGGATGTTGCATTGTTAATGCTGGGTGTTTCTAATGTACACATTGGTCTAGGGTTGGGTTTAAATTCAGGTTCAGATTCCGTGACGAAACAACCTAGTCTAAACATTGCACCTGTGAAAGAACAGAGCCAATTGGTTTAAAGGCACATCTCAACTCCGGATCAGGATTAAAGGATTATTCATGGCAAATATTGACATTGTTTACCAAGTACAATGAAACGTAGGTAAGTGTAAGTTTTCTCTGGGTGCCCTACTGGTCAGATTCAAACAAGTGCAATATTGAGATTTGGCTTCAAACTCTGCTTTGCGTTTTGCTGGGATGGTCTCAGACTGGGATATTGTTCTGAATCAAAACACTCAGACTTGGACAGCATTTTTTGGTTATAGGTTTGGCTCAGTTTCTGAGTTTCAGGCACGATTCAAGCTGTATTGCTCGCATGCACTAACAAGATGCAGGTCTGAATGAAAACGCAAAATTAGAATAATCACAGACCAAAAATGTGTGACCTTACTCACAACCAACCCCCCAACCCCTCACCCTTCCCCCACGCACAGGAAGACTGGGACAAATGACCCAACCTCACTTCACCAGGTTCAAATCCAATTAGCTTTTGTGCTAATTATGCTAGTAATGACTAATGACCTAGGGAACCATTGTCAGGGTTGCGGTCTGGATGAATGGGACTATGATTTGCATTTAGGTTCGCCTCGGGTAGCCATTAGGACCTCTACCTACCTTTTGCGGACCTCTTGGGGACAGGGAGGTGGCAGAGGTCACTCTGTTCAGTAATTGTATTGAGTAGATTAATCGTCACAAGGTTAAATGAGAGATTTAAGCGAGGGCTTGAACGGTGGGTCTGGGTTAAGTGTGTGAGTTGGCAGGTTGTGCGTGTTTTGACAGAGTTGAGGTGGAGTAAATGGATCCGTAACCATTTGTCAGCTCACCCAAGGAGCTAGCAAGTATCTGATTTACGCAGAATGGAAAGTAACTTAATGAGTTCAGCAAACTGTCAGATGACTTCTTCTGGCCACATTCATGAGTTACTGCTTTGAGAAAAAGCGTTGGGTTAAATGGATTATGTCACGTGTGTTATTCTGGCTGATTTATCACCTCTTTGTCCTTCTTGATTTCTTCCTGAAACCAGCTGTATCCAGAGACGGGGCCCCGACAGGGAGGAACCATGTTGACCATCACAGGAGAGAACCTGGGTCTGCAGTTTAAAGATATCCAGAATGGAGTACGCATTGGAAAAGTGGCCTGCAACCCTCAGGAAGACCAGTACATCAGTGCTGAGCAGTATGTTGACCTCTTTCTTCACATCCTCACCAAACCTCCAGTTCTGAGCTGCTTTCTGTTTTTATTTTTTGTTTCCTGTCTCAGTCCAATATTGATGTGACACAGTACTAAGCACCACACAGTGACTCACACAGGCTGTTTCAATAAACCATCCAAAGGTTAAATGCTCCTTTCCCCTTCAAGCAAAACCAATTCCTTGCAAGCAAGTTCAAACGGTGTTTGTTACCACTACTCCTTTTGCCTTTCAAACTTATTTATTCCAACCACATACCATGAGGAGTTTATGTGGTGCAGTCCAATCGGCACAAAAGTACCTCGTGGACTCATCTGAATTAGAAGAAATTGTCCCACTCCAAAAGACATTTCATGACGTACCGAGTGTGTGATATATGAAGGATGATTTCTCCTCTTCAAATTGTTCCTGATTATCCTCTCATTTTTGCTTATCCCTTTGAGCTTATACTTCATACTACCATTATTTTAAGAGATCTCCTCCTTAGAGAACTGTATCAGTAATACTTACTCAGGAAACTAATGGGGAAATACCAGTCAACCAATAATAGTGCCAGGTGTTCTGTACAGGTCCCCTGTTTCTTACCAAAGTATTAGATTTGGTCTAATGTACCAGAGAGGCCTGATTTTTAACAGGCCACCCAATGTAATCATTTAAATTACTGCGCATGTAAGTAGTTTTATGGCTCTCGTAAGCCTTATTCAGTCATTAAATGTTTCTCAGTGGGAAATCACATTTTTAGTATGCAGTAGTACTTTTGCTCTCAAATTCCGATGGAGAACACATAGGTTTGTCCTTTCAGTACATTTCTCTACCATAGCAATTTTTTTTAACCATAAATTTTAACCTGGGCAGCACTGAATGGAGCAAGCATTTTCACAAGTGATTTAATTGATAACTTGAAGAATGAGATTCAGCAGCTTGTAGCTGTGATCTCATTCCCTTGGTTACTACCCGTAGCTCATGGCCGTAGATGAGGGTTGGAACAGAGGTGCTGGGGAAAGGCACGTCTGGGCTGCATTTAGAAAATGGATGGGGTAGTCTACATGCTGTATGATAAATGCATAGGAATATATGCTAAAGCTTAATGCAGATCCGTTGTTTTGTCGTCATTATGACGGCAGTTTGAATCAACTTTCAACTTTGCCTCTCCGAATTGGTTTCATTTTATCCATTTCACCAAATGCAAAAAATGATACAGCGTTTAGCAGATTCCCAAAAAGTATTTGAGGCCAGCCTCTCATTAAATCCTCAGAGATGTCAGTTGGAATGCCATTAAAATGATCAGAGGAGCAGGTATTTCACGCCTAAATTTTCTTAAAGCTCATCTGAGTTCGCCAGTTTTAATGGCAATACAATCGCATACGACCAATGATAATTTACATCTAGGGTGGGAATTTCATATTCTTTTACTTTTCTCTTAGAACAATCCCAATGTTCTCAGACGTTTTAATCTAATAAAAGTCTGTATACGATAACGTATCATTTTCATGTTTAAAATACAACTAAATATTTTACGT
Source organism: Brotula barbata (assembly GCA_900303265.1). Lineage (NCBI taxonomy): Eukaryota > Metazoa > Chordata > Actinopteri > Ophidiiformes > Ophidiidae > Brotula > Brotula barbata. Next base: position 57,482 of record OMNV01012406.1, read on the forward strand.
ATTTCATTGTGACAACATTACACTCCCACGAATTGTTCTTTCTAACTGAATCAATATTTTTTTCTTTCGCTCCTACTGTAAAGGCTGCATTTACCTCATGTCCCAGCGTAAAATATGACTGTCAGAATTGGGCTATAGCCATAAGTCATGTGACACTGGCACTACATCATTATAACTACCTAGAAATGTTGAGGTAATGAAATATTTTGATAAATTGCATACATATATCCTCATATTGCCTTTTCCCCGTCTCGTTTCCAAGTTCCACCAAAACTAGACATGTTAAATTTAGTATGTGAAAAATTGGGGTCACCCCTGACAGCTGGAGATGTCCTGAATATTCTGTTTCCAGATATGCAACTGTCACTTTTTTCACAAATCCTTCTTTTGCTTTGTTCTGTTTCAGTCCCAGCAGAATAGTCACTTCCCAATTGAATTGTCACTAACCAAGAGGGGAACATAAGAAATTTGATTATTTGACAGATTGTTGTCAGTGATGATGAGTGTCTACAAAGTGGGCTTACAAATCTGCCTGTTTTGATTGGATCAACCTTTATTCCGTTTGAACACTCGTATTCCTGTAGAACGTACTACTTTTGTATTTCCTTCTATAGCTTTAGAGTCGTATTAGGTGGCACCGTGAAGGAACTTTTCCTTAACGTGTTCATTTTGTCACACCCAGAACCACCAATGTGTCAGCGCTTAACCCCGTCAACCCTGTAACGGCGCATTAGCCCGTTGCCATAGCACCCAGAGGCACAGAGCGCGACTGGCAGCGAGGCAGTCATGTGAATTAAAAGTGATGTTAGCCATACGGTGCCATTAGTGGGCCAACTGCTCTCGTCATCCTTGCGACCCTATCAGAGCTGTAGCACGGGAGACAACCTGGGGTTATGGGATTGACAGCAAGGGTCAAAGGTCAGTTGCTAGGGAGAGTGGCGAGAAGGAAGTTGTACAGACTGTTGAACACGGTCCAAATGGAGACGCTTTGTTCTTGAGCTGTCTTCTACTTTGTCTCCTTCTCTTCCGCCATTTGCACTCCATACATCTGTCATACATTGACTTTTCAGACGGAGCCTGGTGTAGATTATTTTTGTCATGTGTTAGCTGGAAGTACCCTCCGTAACTCAAAGATTAGATTCTTTTCCAGGCCTGTCATTGATTAAATATTTATGGTTTACATTACGACATTTGATTTCACGTTGAGAAGGTTGAATCATTGCCAGTCTGGAGGCAAACATAGCCCCGCATCTGTCCTTATTGCATTACTTGTGGTTTGTGTGTGACAGTTTGACATTTTTAAATCATGCTTAAATCTTTTTGTTGTCACCTGATTGAGCCATATATCACCATCTTCACAAATCTACCGTGAAATTTGCACAACGCTCACATTAGTCCGTCTAATCACGTAATAGCTGTTCTGTGTAGCCACCTGTCATTTGTGCAGTAATGATGCAAGGCTTCGTTTTTAACAAAGAGCTGTCCAGCATTTTAATCACGGCCCCTATCATACCAGGAGACCTTGAAGTAAGTGAAAAGGAAAATAAAAAGTATGGAAAAATACAGCATCAGAATGTAAAATTAATTTTCACGGCAACTGTAGCGTTGCCGTGACCACCTGCGGGGAGGCATGGAAGCAGGAGACTTAATAACTCTCTCAGGAGACGTGTAGGATATGAGATTGTTCAATTAAGCAGCCTCTCTCACTTTAACCCTGTCTTACGCTTTCCATCGCTCTTTCTGTTTCTGTCTCCTCTCCTCTCTCTCTCTTCTGCACTTTCGCCCTTTCTCTGTCTCGTTCGTTCATTCTGGCTAATTAACAGTCAAGTGTGTCTCCGGTGGGTGAAACATGAAGTGTGTGCACGTGTGTGTGTCTGTGTGTGTTCTCCCCCTGGGCTACACTTCCATTCCTTCCCGCTCTCAATCATTTCTCCAGTGGATTTTCATTTGGCTAGCCAGCGCCCTGGGCTAAGTGCAAGGCTTATGGTTCTCCAGCATAGACTAATGCTAACCCAGAGACACACACACACACACACACTTATACATTTTGATTGACTTATTTGTGATAAACATAGCATCAAATACAATTACAAAGCAATGAGTTAGACATAATTGTAAAGCAATGACGTGTTTTTTGGACATTGACAGAGCGGATATGTCAAACTCTAATTGATATTTATACCATGCCACATCACTTGATCCTTGTTTACCAGAGATTCTTACATCTGAAATGAAGTTTTCATTTCTAATCAGATATTGAATTCAGTCAACTGTGCTGTAATCCACATATTTATTAGCATCGAGCCAAACTGTCCACCTGTTTGTGTCTCTTCCTTTTGTCCAGGATTGTGTGTCGACTGAATGATGCAACGGGTTACAGGGTGCAGGACGCTCAGGTGGAAGTATGTGTAAGGGACTGCATACACCCTGACTACAAAGCTGTCTCAACCAAAGCCTTCACCTTTGTGGTAAGTTTGTGTGTGTCCTCGGTCGTGATTATGTTACTTTGTCAGATTTTAATGTTGCATTTGACATCTCTGGTCAAGCCAACAGACCCGTCTTATGTCTGTGTGTGTCCCTGTAGTCTCCATACTTCACCCGTGTCCACCCATCCACTGGACCCTTGTCCGGAGGGACCAGGATCACCATTGAAGGCAGTCATCTGAATGCAGGCAGTGCCGTATCTGTGAAGATAGACCTGAACACCTGTCGCTTTGAGAGGTGAGTTCTGTGCAGTGCAGTTGTGTTCCAGTCTGGTTTGCTGACTGGACTCTTAGAACCTCAGGTTCTTAGCTTAGACAATTGCCAGTGTCTTGTCATTACAGCTATTTCATGAATTACCAGTGATTAGTAAAGTCCAGACAGAGACAGTAGAGGGATGACCTACTGTAATTGAGAGTGATTGTTGCGAGCTGATATCATTGTTCAGGTGCGACCCACATTTCTGTCAGACATAATGTTTTAATTGGGAATGGATCACATGATAACATTTATTTTCTCTGTCTGTCTGAAACATTTCCTTATTTTTTTCCTTACTTTTTTTGCCGTGTGTTTTTAGAATATCTATCCACTGCTGTCTTAAATCGTCAATGAGTTTGCGAGAGATACTGCCAGGATTTCAAGGCGTGGATCCAATTTCATATGATTCCAGCCAAGAACTCTATTGTTTTTTGAGTCCTTTCCACCAGAACTGTCAGCACACTGAGCTATGAACTAATTCCACTCATGTTTGATGTTCTGGCAAAGATATTAAACCTCATATGAAAGATCATTAGGGCACTTAAACAGCAAGCACCCTAAATAATGGCCTGAAAGCAAAATCCAGGCAGAGGCTTCACACGTGTTTTACATGTTCTCATTGAAATGCCAGAGTTGAGTTCAGCCATATGGCCAAAATTCTTAGCCTAGTCATTTTTCTTCTCTGTGTTTAATGATCTTGTTATGTGTCACGATATAAAACTAAGAAATTACTGCGTTTTTTTTTTGACTTGTAAACATGATGCTTACTAATTTATTAGTAGGAGTAGTCCTTTTAAGTTTAAAATACGATATATTGTCACCAAATAACACACCATTAGCATACAAAATGTTTTACAAGGTTGAAAAATCAATGGAATTTCATTGTATTAGCTCAAATTAACAAGCTGTAACACTGCAAATGTAATGGTGCGTTATATACAGTGTTATGTAAACATTTAACAGTGCAAAGGCCATATTACTAGCAGTACTTAGGTGAAAACGCAGGTTGAAGTTTGCATAAGCCTTCTTTTTCAACATGTCATGGTGCATTTTCGATTTTCTATTCTATGGGGTCATCACGGCAAAAACAGACACTATTGACCTCTGTTTAGGAACTGCCCCACTGCTTGAAGGCTTGCTAGTCCAAACCTTGAACTTTCTTTCTAACAGCCTGCACGTTCAAGTGGATGCTCTCTTGGGGGAGATTTGTGGTACTACACAACAAGGTGTAACTCCAGCCTTTTAGGATATGTGCCCTTCTTTGGTATTGTTATCTGTGATCACTCCCTGGGTTGTCTTTTTTGCGCGTTGTCTTTCCTCATTACACAATACCACACTGGTGTGTTTACAGCATGACCGTGAAAGGATAAAAGGATTGTGCAGCTGATTGGTAGTTTCTGTGCCTGTGTCACACTAAGCCTACTTGCTGCGACATGGTTCACAGGCACTGTCTATTCACTATCGTATATAAATTATAAGCTACAGCACGGTTATCGGGAAAAGAAATCACAATGAAAATAATGATTGTTTTATCAACCGTTTCTGCTACATAGTGACTTAAAGTGACAAACTTAAAGAGATGTGAAATGATTTTTCGACCCCACTTCATTTTACGCTGCCTAGGCAACAGGTAATCGGTTAAACTAATGAGCTTCTTTGATATCATAGTGAAAGAAAAAAGTCAAGGCCAATTTAAAACACACTAGCACATCCTGAGAAAGGTGAACATAATAGTCCTGGCCTTTCATTCACTGAGCAGCAATAACCTTTATGGCCAAAGTAATGAACTGTTTGAGTCCCATCTCTTTAATGTGTTTTTTGTATTCATTGGAGCCTCCGCTTTAATCAAAACCTATTTACCCCGAGTCACTCATCCTCTTATCTCCCCCTGCAAACCCTTTTTCTTTCCTTCCCTTTTCTTTCTTTCCGTATCCCCTCTTGGCTTTCTTTTGTGTGGTGGCAACCTTGTCAAAAATACGTACGCTGCACCACAGGCACTCTTGCGGCAACAGCGTTGTGAAAGTGGTTGCCATGGAAACGCAGCACTGGTGGAATGTGGAAAAGCTTTTTTTATATATATACACCAGCCTTCATTTTTTTCCCCCTCTTCTATCTTCATCCTCTCTTAACTTGCCTCTCAGACGCAAGTGCGAGTAGAGGATGCTGTTGAAATTGCCTCCTGGGTGACAGCAGGGATCTGCCCAACAAAGGCATCCCATTCCCCATGTTTTGCTTTCTTTCGTCGTGTTTGCTCAGTCTCTTAACCCCACCACACCGCAAGATACCAGAGACAAACAGTTTTTCACTCTTTCAACTTCTCAGCCATTTTGGGTCTTTCTGCAGATTTTACCTTCACAGCTTACAACACAGATGGATCTGTCTACGGATCAGCTTATGGTCAAAAATTCACTCCACACAGCGCACAAACACTTTCTCTTATATGATAACAACGTGTTAGAGCGCACGAGAACCCATCAATGATACAAAACACACGACTATAACTATTAATTAGGAGTGTAAATCTTTGACTCCAAGGTGATGCGATTCAATAAGAATTATTAATCATTTAGAGAACAATTTGATGCATCAGAAATCTTTAATTTTCATTTTTACTTCTCTGAGTTCACAAATTGACCACGTTATGTATGACACATTATTGACGGAGTAAAAGAATATTTATAAAACTTGAAACTCGTGCACAATAAACTATTCCAATATACAAACAAACAGAAATAAAATCACTTTTTTCCGCTTATTGTTGTACGGCACTTAGTGAGACATTAATAAATGTGTCTTGATAATTCAAAAGAAAATACAGCTCCTGTTTGCCACACAGTGCTCACAGACAAGTGCACAGACGAGCTCCAAAAGAAATATTAACCAAAGTCTCATGCTTACAAACATACAAATGACAGCAAGAAACAACATCGGTTATTTTTATTCACGCTGGAAGAAGCATGGAGGGAAGCGGAAAAATGTCTACTGTGGTCCCTGCAATTTGAATTTGCACAAAATTCAAATTCAAATAGTTCCAGTGCAGAACGTAGTGCACACCTGTTTCCACCTACTTATACAGATAGCTATGCACACACACACACACATCGTATCCCACAGGTGGTCATCCTCTCACTGTTCAGCAGAGAGCGTTTCACTCTGCCGGGGGAGGGGACAGCAGAGTGAGGCACTGGAGTAGAGCACAAAGTTTCTGGCAGAAGCACAAAGTTTCCCAGCAGGTCGCAGCTGGTTGCCTGTCTGCTAGGGAGGGGGTTACATCACACTGAGAGACGACCAGCCTGATCTGCCACTTCAGATCTATCAGCCAGAAGAAGCGCAGGAGGGAGAGCGAGCGAGCGAGAGAAAGGCTTTGAAGTGTCTCGTTCTGTGATTGAGGCTGATGAAAGCATGATTGGGCAGAATGGAAGATGTTGCCCAGGTGGATTGGTGATTGTGTTTTTGTTGTTTGTGTTTGTGCTGTTTGTGTCATATCGGATAAATATTTTATGGTTAAATTAAGGCCTGAGCTAATGTTTTTTCTTTGCTGCCTCTAGGCCAGTCAGAGCGGCTACTCCCAAACAATTGAACCAGGTCCCTGCAAGTTTGAACACGGTCGAGTTTCAGAGATGCTGGTTGGGACCGTTGTATTTCAAATGTTTCTTTCCTGTCCTCTCTCAATCCCGTTCATTTTTTGCTCCTCTAGGCGTAGCAGCAAGGAGATAGTGTGTGTGACTCCAGCAGGCCTGGCCCCAGGCAACACGCCAGTCATGGTGGACATCAATTCTGCTGAGCTGAGGAACCCAGAGGTCAAGTTCAACTACACGGACGATCCCACCATCCTTAAGGTTGAACCTGATTGGAGTATCGCCAGGTGAGGGGTCAATCGCTTCCTTTCTCCAACTAGTCTGAGTTCACACTTTTCCATAAATTTGGAGGCTTTTGGTGTTGAGTAGGACCTGAGAGTGTGACAGTCATAGATGACATTGTATTGTCATGAATGATTTCATTGTTTGTTGAAGTTGAATGCAGTATTTACGGGTCTGTGCCCATCGCTGCACCATTATTAGTGCATAGTAGATCAGCATGTCATTTGGTTCTTTGATTCTGTATTCTTTACAACAACACAAAGTACGCGTTTGATCTATAATGCTGCTTGATGTGAATCTATAAAACACATGCAGCAATACATTATTAATCCTGTTGTGTTTGTGTTATACATTAACGTCTTTCTTAAAGAGCAGTCGACGTGTGTGAAGTATGAACTATGAAGCGAAGTATGAAAAATGCATCATTCTGCTGGTACTCCCCGGCTTGGACTTGAAGTACAAACTAACTAAACATTCTTCTTCATTTTACACTCGTCTAGCTTTTCAAAGGCACATTATTTATTCTGTTTATCTTTTATGTTTCAAAAGTAAATCTTTGAGCGCAGGAACAGCAGTGAGGGAGGCTCCTGAAGCAGTGCAGCGTTAGTTGATGAGCTGCAGCAGAGACATATCTGTAAATATTACTTGACTTATTGAAATGAGACTACATCGCCACAGGAAGATTTCCTGTGCAAACACAAGCTGTGTTGTGGTTACAAAAAAAGAAGCTGGAAGCTTCCAAATGCTAATGGGCTCACTTGCATGACCTAAAAACTCTCACTCTAGTGCTCACAAATGATTTGAATACACTCGCACACTGTTGACTGTCTAATTTACTCCTAAAGTTCAGTTCCAGGATCTTCCCGTGAGTTGTGCTATTCTGTTGAATTCATCATTGCCCTTTGAAGTCTTCACTTCACACCTATTAAGTACATTGTTAGAATTTTCACTGCTTCTGTTATTTATTATAGCTTCATACATGAGCAGTGCAAAAGGAGATATGTTTATGAATTTATGCATTTGCTGTAGTTTCATTCTTTTATACAAGCAACTTGCCATGTAGATAACTGTCAGTCAAAGTTGTTTAATTGGTAGTTGTAGGAGCCAGCAGAAAAAAATTCTGTCTTTAACAGTCCCCTACAAAGTCCCCTTTGAATCTCTGGCTATTGGACACTTGGAGAACGATACACATAATGCCTACTGCAGGCCCTTTGGTAGGGTGTCATTGCTTGTGACCCCTGACTGGTTACTAGTCCAGTTCTTGGTTTGTACGTTGACTTTGTCAGAATGCCTCACATCAGATTAAGTTCAGTCTTCTGGGCTGGCAGAGACTGACAAGAAGGTGATGGAGGGGAGTGGAACTCTCACCCATATTACTGATGTCTGTGTTGGTCAGCGTGACACAGGCCTGAATAGGTCACTAGTTTAACAGCTACAGAACATGTCAGATCAGTGACAGCTGTGCTGTTGTAGAGTGTCATGCTGGATCTCATGCAGGAAAAATACTGCAGCACAGCTCTAATATCAATGTTAAATATCCTGCTCACTTTCAAGAGGAGGCAAAAGTAGGCCAAATGTTCTACCGCTTAACTTTTAGTATTATTGCTGCATAATCACTTGTTCTGTACTTCAGCTTCCATATCGGTTTAAACAAGCTTTTAAAATTTCTGGAAGAGCATTAGCATTGCCATCAATAACTGACACTGGACTTTAAACGCAGGTGAAAGGCTATAAATGGAGTGAGTATTTATCACAGGTTGGAGGGCCCCACTGCAATCAGATTTATTAACACGATCTCAGCTGTTAGGTGTGCCCAGTGCTTTATGCACCTACCAGAAGAAGTACAAGAGATTCATGAGGACGTGCACCTGTAGTTTTCCACCAACATAGATTTCCCAGAGCCAGAGTTTGTTTGTCTTAACTTTGTCTGCTCCGTGTCTTGTTATTTCTTTTTGAAGTGGTGGAACCCTGTTGACCATTACTGGAACCAATCTGGCAACCATCAAGGAGCCCAAAATGAGAGCCAAGTATGGAGCTGCCAAGTCAGAAAATGTAAGTGGTTGAACTCAGACAGCCGCCCACAATTTTTATTGACAGGACAAAAAAAGCAATGACTTGGAGAGCGAAACAGACAAATATAGACACAGAGATATCTCTCAGTCTCTCTCCTCTGACTCGTCTGTCTTCACACGTCTCCGCTCTGTCTCACTCTGTCTCCCAGTTCTCCTTTTTACCAAATTTCTTTATCACACAAACACACACAACAGTTTTTTTTTTTCAGACAATACACACAGACACTCCTGGGATTCAGACAGACACACACACCTGACCTGTCGGTCAACCAGCCAAGGGCCTATTTTCCGTGTGTTTTTGATGTTGAATTTCCTTTTAGCAGTTTAACCTTTGAAATGTCAACCAGCAATAAAGCAGCTCTAGCAAATCCCCTTCTTTTCACCTAGCACCACCGGGCTCAGCTAACCTTTCTCCCACTCCCCCTCTGAGCGGAAAGGAAAAACATCCCCATTTTCCTCTCCCAATCATTTTATTTCCCATGGTTGAAAGCTTTTTTTTTTATCTGTGGCTTCATAATGAATTTAGAGACCATAGTACGCATAATATAAGGTTAACGATCGAGACGTCTTTTTATCCATGCTGTCGTTATCTCCTAGTGGCTCTCATTTCTTTGTTTGTCATTTCAGTCCAATTTGTTTTTCCGTGACTAACTTAAGTATGGAGCCTCGGGAGATTTTAAGATCATATCAACACTGATTGCACCGCTGCTGCTAATAAGCCAGCCTCTTCCACCTTATCTCATTATGGATATATTTAATGATCACTGCTACACAAAAGTGGCATATAAAATAGTCAGTGAAAACCAATCAAACTTTTTTCATTAGTTTGGAGTTTTAGTCTACATTCAGTAGTGGGTTTTCCAACAACTCGCATATCCGTGCATTTCTTTTGAAAAATGCACGGATGGCAACTCCAAAAGGCTTTTTGCACATGAGGTGATTTTTGTGGCAAGTTGATAGCGACAGTAATTAGGGAAACTGTAAGGGAAACAGACATGGTGTGTTATGTGTGGACCAAAGAGGAGACTGGGATTTTCTTCAATTTAATCATAGAATAAGGAATTACAGCTATACACCGCGGAAAGCAAAAGAGCAACGTAAGAATGAAATGGTGATGAAAACCCCCTCTGGTGCATTGTGTTTATCCCTCGAAGCAGAAAGAATTAGTTGAAAGTTAAAGTTACACTACCGATGTCAGATTTTAGCGGAAATCTGTTTGTGGTGTGCATGTGTTGATATAAGGCAAGATACAAACAAAATGTTGCTGTACAGCAGGCAGCACCAATGGAGAAAAACTCCACAGGCTACCTTTAAGTTACCTCTGTACATGCCATCACACTGAACTGATCATTTTATTAAATAATGTGCAAAATCCTGACACACTGCAGGACATTAGTGTGGCAAGTTTTTATTGTAAAATGTGATGGTTTGTATAGCACAGTATGCAATGAGTTATTTTTATTCCAGTTTTTTAAATTAAACACAAGTGTGCGAAGGTCACAGAATTTGTCTGAACAGAAATCCATGTGAAAATTATTTTCACGTTGTCTTGATGTGAAATCTGACTTTGCTTTACTAATACTTGAGTTTTGTCCCTTTTTGTCTTCCTCAACTCATCCACTTTTTATTTGTCTCGCTCTCTGTACATCTGTCCTTTTCTCTCTCCAGAACTGTACAGTTGTCAACAACACTGTGATGGTGTGTCTGGCGCCCTCTGTGGCTGGATCTGACAAAGGCTTCTCAGAGGCTGGGAGCAGCCCAGATGAGATCGGCTTTGTCATGGATGACGTGCACTCTGTCCTGGTGGTCAACGAGAGTTTCAGCTACCACCCAGACCCTGTGTTTGAACCCCTGAGTCCCACAGGCATGCTGGAGCTGAAGCCCAGCTCACCACTTATACTCAAGGTAAATTGTGTTGTGCTCTGTGCATTAATCTGCTTCAGTCTTGCCTCTATCAGGCCCTACTTTACATCCATCCCGTCCTGTCATGTTTTAGTAGTCCCCTCTAATCCTTTTTCTATACTTTTTTACCTAAACCGTCTTTCATTCTTATTACTTTTTTGATTCTTTCCCCCATTTTTTGCCTTGTTGTGTCATTTTGTCACTGATACGGAAGCCAGAAGATGATAAGATAAGAGATAGAATAACATACTTAATTAATCGCAAAGGAAATTCTCCAGGATGAAGACGGGAATAATTTTGTTTGAAGAAAAGTCTGTTTTCTCAGATGACTCAGACTATGGTATATATTTTCCGTGGCAAGCCATAAAGCTCTTTCAGCCTGTGTCAGGCCTTGATTACACAGTGATGTGACGCACAGATCAATATATTGCTGCTCTTCATTGTTAAAGGATAATAATTCCAGTAACGATTAGGCCCTTGTTGCAGTTTCTCTTATCTCTGCAAAGTGTTTAATTTTGTTGAGATCTCGAGAACATTATTCTCAGTTTCTGTACTCTGTATGGGGAAGAAGGGTACGTATGCTTATTATTCTTACCTCAGTTTGTCTGAGATGAGTATATCACAAGGTGTTTATCAAAGCTTTAAAGCCTTCTGTGTAAAAATGTAGAAGAGTCCAACAGAAGTTGAGTATGTGTAGGTGTTCTCAGAAGTAATATCAGATAGCAGTTTGCCATTTATGTTGAGCATTTTCACTGCTGCTAAAAGCTCAACCTAACATTTTAGAAAATGCCAACCTTCCAGTCAGCATCCAACAAACCAGATAAAACGTTGACAAGCATTTTAAACGATCTGCCGCAAACATTCCATTCCTGTATGGATTTTTTTTACATCCCCTTTCCTCCTGGCTTTGAGGGTTTTTCTCTCAATACAGCCTTCCTTCAGATGCGACTTGACCTGTGTTATTTTTCTGCTGCTGTCTCCGTTGGGGTTTGGAGACCTTTAAAAGAGAAAAAAGTCGCTTCCAAAACGTGCGCAGAAGGAAAAGTAATGTTTATAAAGTGGACCCATGCGTTGCTTTGCCACCTCCTCAGATTTCTATCAGGTAACTTCTGAAGAAGGAATTCTGAATTCTGAATAGCTGTTTTATCAATTCCTCTGAACTTAAACTTCAAAGCTTGGCCAATCAGGGTGGAGTTTTTCAAAATGGAAAATAAAGCCTCCCTTCCCTGTTTCTTTTAATATACTGTATTACTATAATGAAAAGCTTTGATTGCCTGGCCACGCTTTGAATAAAGAATTTCAGAAATAAGCAGCACCGGGATGGCATACTATTAAATAATTGCAGAGGAATTACACATGCATCAGGGCTTTCCAGCAATTAATCCCACCCACTCCAGAGTGTAGTGGGTTAAGAGGAGAGGGGGGGATATACGCAGCAGAAGACAGTTAAGGAACAATTACTTTACTCCTGTATCATCAAGGCAATGTCAGGGACTCAATGAATACTTAGAGTAGAATGTAAAGTATAATTACAGTAAATGAGATTTCTAGCATGCGTGCACAAACTGTACGTGCGTCCATGTTTTCCAGGGCCGTAACCTGATACCCGCAGCCCCGGGAAACGCTAAGTTGAACTACACGGTGCTGATCGGAGAGACGCCCTGCGTTCTCACCCTGTCTGAGACCCAGCTGCTGTGCGAATGGCCAAACCTGACGGGGGAACACAAAGTCACTGTGAGTCACTCTTTGTCTACTGAATGCATCGTGTCAAGTAAAAGTTGGTTCACCATCCTGCATCTTACTCACATTTTACTTTAATACTTGGTATGTAACTTGTTAACTTTTATGAATTGTGTGCCCTCAATTTCATTCATACACCTTATGGAAAAACTTTTCAGTCCATAAAATACCACAATTCACCCCACCGGGATGCACTACTTTGATTGTCAATCTTGTCACATATTGTGGTGACTGAATGTATTATATTTTTACCAGCCCTACTCCATTAAGATCACAGGGAGCCCAGACACCTGCAGTACAGAGGAACCACATCAGCTGCATACAGAAAGTGAAGAAATTTATTTTCTTCATATTTTCAGGACTAGGGTTAGAAGTAGTGTTATGGACCCTGAGCTTACATACATTTACATATTTGCACAATACTGAGACAGGAGTACATCAAGATGGGCGTCCATCAGACAGAAAGGGGGCGTAGTCCACAATCTTTCAGACTTTTGATTTAAGTGCATTTCAAATGAAAATAAATGGCATGTGATGTTTTTAACTCGCCTTGCACACATTCATTTTTTATTTTGTTTAATCTAATTTAATTTTTAATTATTACCCTTGATTTATAATTAGTTGTGTTCTGCGTGACCAGGAACTCTAAGACATCATGTGGAACTGTAGCTCTCTACATTAAGTTCTATTATTGAGCTAAAACTACCCACAGGTAGTTTAGTTGCCTCAATTTACCCATTAAAAAGATCAGAATTCTAACTTTTCCATCTATATCTGTTTGCTAGGTGCGTGTTGGAGGCTTTGAATACTCACCAGGGACCTTGCAGATCTACTCAGACAGTCTGCTCACCTTGCCGGCCATCATTGGCATTGGTGGAGGTGGCGGCCTGCTCTTACTGGTTATCATTGTGGTGCTGATAGCATATAAGAGGAAGTCACGGGATGCCGACCGCACACTCAAAAGGCTTCAACTGCAAATGGACAACCTCGAGTCCAGGGTGGCCCTGGAGTGCAAGGAAGGTGGGTGTGGACAAAATCTGTCCAGGAGTCACATATGGAGTGATGTTTTCAGCACCCTTGAGCTACTTTCATAATAGTGATCTTGGTTTATTTTCATCTTCTCCTATAATTTGTTTGCTTCATTCCTCCCCAAATAATGATTGTGTCCCCAAATAACTTCCTGAAAAGCTCTCCCTTGCGTAAGCTTACCTAAAATCCTGCACAGCTACCATTCATTAGTCATATCCATTTCGCTCACTGCTGTATTTTCTTTGCTCTCTTTCTCTTGCGCACACACTCCGTTTCCTCCCCCCCAACCTCTCAATGCCAACTGTCCCCCTGCTGTTAGGTGGCAGCGGTGTGTTGCATGTGCATGTTTATGCGTGTTGGTGCATTTCCAGAGGAGTACTTTGATGTAAGCCAGCCACCAGATGTTGGCTCTCCACCCCATGAGTGAGCTGCCTGGCTGGCCCTGCTGCCATTCACACTGAGAGAGGGAGAGATGGAGTTAGGGAGGGATACGTTAGATAGACACAGGGCACAGAGGTGCAAAAGCAAGCAATAGTAAGGAAGGAGTGGCTTGGCAAGGACTGACACATTAGAAGAGAGACTTCCACACCAGCACATTAGCATATATTAATTTGGCAGGAGACATCATAGCTCCAATGAGAGCCCACTGATGCTCTTAGTGGTTTGTCTGGCAGAAGAGAGAGGCAGATGGGGAGACTGAGAAGGAGAATACTGATAACCCCCATCAGCAGCATACACTTATTATAGATCAATTTACTTGTTGCAGCACATTAGAGTATCTCAAATATATAACACCAACATGACATCGGTTTAGTTACTTATTGGGGGGTCCTGAGCTGATTAGAATCAGGGCAGGATCTGTTCAGAACTCTTTCACGCCATAAAAAGTAGGGAACTATTTCCTCACACTCAGTGCTGTGAGCGAGTGAACAGCAGTATGGCACAAGCAAATTAACAGCAGCCAGCAATTTCAGTTAATGATCGTCACACTGACACTGAGGATCTGGGAGGGATGTGAGCAGAGGCAGCAAAGATGTGGTTAAATAGAGAAATGTCTATACTTATTTTAACGGAGCACAGTGTCTGTATCAGCACATACAGAATCAATAAAGATCAGAGAAGATAAAAATCGATTGGGGCATCTCTCATGTGTACCATAAGATACTCCAGCCAATCAGAGACAGGTCTGATGAAATTGAAATGATTTTTGTCATTTTTTTGTCAGTGAGTCCAGGTTCGCTGACCCCCTAAGTACCTGTCTCTGGAAGGGGAGAGTGACAGATAAGGAAAGATGAATGGGAAATATTAAGAGAGAGGAAAAACAACAGCAATTAAGGCAACTGTATAGGGGAAAGTATTGGTTGGTAAAGGGGATAGTAAAAGATAAGGGCAGGGAGGTAATGATAAATGGATAAATCGCCAAAAAATTGAAAAAAAGGGCAATATGAAGGGAGTGGTAGAGAGCCAAGGAGGGAAAGAATGCAGAGGTGTAAACATGGAGAGGTAACTATGGGGGAGAGGGAGGTGACCTCTAAGATGTCACCCAACAGACAGGGAGAAAAGGAGATAGGATGAGAAGGATAGGGTGACACGAGCCATCTGTTAGTCTGGGCTTTGGTTGGTTATTTGTTTGGGTTGCATACCCATGTGTCGGCGTATTTTGGATAACGCCACAGGACACACACACACACACAGACACAGTGTAATTCAGCTATATACGTATGGTTTCTCCTCAAAGGGGCGGGTGGGGGTTATATTTTTAAATTAAATAGGCAGAGAGTGGATTTGATCCTGGTTATTCACACCAGATGTGAGGGTCAGAACACACATGAGCTGGGAGTGGGAGAGGTGTAAAGACATTGACACATAAATCACCTGGACACTTGGTTGTGTTCTGCTGAGGGGCAAGACGAGTACAATGTGTATGTCTGTGCCTGTCTGTATCCAGGAGTACAATCATGTGAGCTGGCAGTGTGTAATGTGTGTGTTCTCACACACAGACTCATGTTCTTGTGTGCAATTCCATCCTTACCTCCCCGCAAGCCATTGAGTAGCAGACCAGTTTCTGACACACCTCCTCCCTTTCCTCCGTCCATGTTTCTTTTTTGTACCCTTACAATTTCTTCTGTGTAGCATCTGGCCTCTATAACAGGGCTCGGCTGCTGATTAGTCACATTGATGACATTTTAGATTTCCTTCTATTTACCATATTTCTATTGAAGTACACTTTCAGAAGGCTCAGTGCTGGGGAAGATGCTTTGAAATGGTAGCTTGTCAAGGAACAAGCTACTTGTGATTTAGAGTAGTAGCTGTAGCAAAGCCACTCTGTTAAACTGCTACTACAAATACAATATTTTTAATAATTAAATGTGGAAAATAACATGTAAGGTAGTATGAAAATGTGTATTTCTTACTGCAGTTATTGAAATACTATTACAGCATGGTCTAAAAATGAAATGTTTTTCTTTTATTTGTGAACCAAGAGTACGTACTGATTAAAAACTATGTAGCATTATCATTAGTGTGTTTGTACAGACTTCTTGTCCCATAAGGCTAAGAGAAGTGATCTGGAAGAGTGGTGCATTCTGGGATATGTACAAGGGTGTATAACTGACTATAGCAGCGTTTAAGAGTTCAGTGAGGGTGTGTGTGGAAAAGATCTGGCAACATTTATAACAGTGCTTGTAATTTACCTCCCATTGTGGGTATTTAAGTAGCTTTTGCAAGGATGCAGAGCTTCTTGTGAAAAAATAGCAAGTTACCATAAAAGTTACATTGTTCTGAAAATTGTTAGTCAAGTTTATTTCTCTTCTTGTAGCTAGCAAATCCCCAACACTGAGAAGGCTGTGTCTAGTTTGAAATTAAATTTAAAAAATGTATATATCGTATGAATAAATATATTGTGAAAAGTTCATAACCATTTTCCTTGCCTCCCCTTTCCTTTGATTTTGTAGCTTTTGCCGAGCTACAGACGGACATCCATGAGCTCACCCAGGAGCTAGATGGAGCTGGAATCCCCTTCTTAGACTACCGCACCTACGCCATGAGGGTCCTCTTCCCCGGGATTGAGGACCATCCTGTTCTCAAGGAGATGGAGGTACGGGTCAGTAGAGAGCACCACATGTACATGAACACACACACTCACACACATACTTAATGAATGGATGTTATAATGTTTATATTTGGATATCTGAAAGAAAAAAAGATGATTTTATTCAATTTGAAACCCATACATGTGCATATTTGGGTGGTTGAAGCTAGAAAAACAATTGAAATTACTCAATAATATTGGATAAAAGCCCAGGATGGTCCTTAATGATACACCATACACCATCAGTATCTGTGATTTTAAATTAATTTCCATCTGACACTGACACTGACATCTGATTTTTATTCTGGAGACATTTGGCATTCATTTACCGTGTCCGTAGTCCTGATGTTTATGGATCTACAGAACAGGATCTATGGAACACTTTAAATGAAGAACAGATACAAATATGTCCACTGTTTCCTCCGTGTTTTTCTATGACATTTTGTTCTGAAATGTCTGTATTTTTTCATGGAGAAGGAAAGTAGAGAAGGGAGTTGAGGAAGCAGGTATTACTATCATTATAGCATAATGCAGTTCTAGCCTTTATGATGGTGTACATCTATCTGTTGAAGAAATAGAAACATGGATAGTGTTCCACTCTGGCAAGTGAACACCAAATAATACCAGAACGCTGGAAAGAACAGTGTCAGTCAGCTAGTTGGTATGTAAAATGCATTACATTTAGTAAAATTGCCAGCTTGTCACTATAAAAGCTTCTAAGTCAAAAGGTTGAGGTTGAGAAATGACAAAACTGGTAAGGAAAAGCTGGGATGATGGAAACTCCAGGGGAAAAGCTACTCCAGATTGATGTAATACAGTGGAGGGAAGTTCTGCTGGCGAGTGAGCAATGTCTGAGCTTCACTAAGACTTGGTAGAAGTGATAGATTGCCTGTACAGGAGCAGGCCTGTCTGAGGCCCCCGAAACCCAGTGTTCACACGTTCAATAAAACACTTTCTCCCCTACTGCTCGTTTCTCAAGAGGGAACACTTTTGTGTCACACACATGAACCCAGCTTGAATGGACACGACACGCACGCACACCGCTATCCTTTCGCCGTACACTTATACATCACAGGGTAATGCACATTCAGCTGTTGTATTTCACTAACATGCGCATGAGGTGTGGGGTGTAGGGAAAGGGCTCTGAGACATATCTCCTCGTGTTATCAACTGTATTCCAGTGGGAAAGCGTAGCACGACATTGGATTTTCATTTGTATGGCTCAGGCAATCACAGGCCACAGTAGTGCGCTTGCAGGCAGATCAATTTCTTATTACAGCATGAAGCGCACATTCTCACTTCAAACCTCCACTTCTCTCTCTCTCTCTCTCTCTCTCTCTCTCTCTCTCTCAGAGGGGGATGCCTGTCCATTGCTATGGGAGAGGGACAAAAATTAGTGTAGTGGGGGCAGTCAGGAATGGAGGGTGGTAAAGAGGGAGAGATGGGGCCGAAAAAAAGGCACAACAGTGGAGAGAATAATCGACGAAGAGACAAGAGAGAGAGAGGAGAGTAAGAGGAAGAAATGGAAAGGGAGATGTGAAAGCTTTGTTATAGGGACACATCTGTAAACAAGAACAGAATTGACTTTCTGTTTTTTTGGTGTGTGTAGATAAATATGCCCATTCTCAGACATATGCAGTAATGTGTTTTTTAAATAAACTCAACCAATTTTTTGTCCACATCACTTACTTCATCCCTCCGCCCTCTCATGCCATATTTCTCTTTCCTTCCTTCCTGTCATCCTCCTCCCATTTTCCTCTAAATTGCCCTCTTCTTCCACTTCTTTTCTGCCCCTTTGCTTCTCTCTCTTCCACTTATTCCCATCTTTTGCGATCCCTCCCTCCATTCACTGATCCATGCCCCCATTTCATTTTTCCTTTCCTTTCATCTGTACACACAATCCCTGCCACTCTCTTTCCCATCATCACCGCTGTGCCCTCCTCTACAGGTCCCAGCTAACGTGGAGAAGGCCCTGACATTGTTTGGCCAGCTGCTGACCAAAAAGCACTTTCTGTTGACCTTCATCCGCACACTGGAAGCACAGCGCTCCTTCTCGATGCGGGACCGCGGCAATGTGGCCTCGCTCATCATGACAGCACTGCAGGGGGAGATGGAGTACGCCACAGGGGTCCTCAAACAGCTCCTGTCTGACCTCATAGACAAAAACCTGGAGAGCAAGAACCACCCGAAGCTCTTACTCAGGAGGTACGGTTTGGGTCCACATTAGTGCTGCAGAGTTATTTCAAATTCAAATTGGAATCTGGAGCACTCTGATTTATGGTAGTGTTGTACGCCAGCATCATACACGGGCAATTACCGTAATCCTACAACTGCTCCTTAGGTGCTTATGAGTAAGTGCAGCGTGTTCAGCATTGTGATTATTGTTAGCATTTAAAAAAACCGAAAAAAAAAAAAACCTTTTCACTATGACAAGGGCCACTCCACTAACAAACAAGAGAAAATAATTACAATTCAGATGGTCATAGGAGTAGGTGTTGCAATAATTGCAATCTCATTGATACAATGCACTGTTGATGATGTCATTGGTGGCCGTGTCCCTTTGTGTACAGGCCTGTGTTTATAATCTGTAAGATGTTCTTCAGAGTTACCGAAAGCTTTGGTTTCCGACATCTGCACGTCAGAAATGAAAAACATAAGATGCGCCAGTTGTCTCTGTTCCAGACTCTGCTCGTCTGCCTGTTGTCAAGGCACTTGCGATTCACACGCAAATACACACCAAGCAGATAGTTAGGCACATCGCTGTAATGCTTCTCATATCACAATCATTGTATCCTCATTCAGCTCATCGGGGTTAGCTAAATGAAACTTGGCAGACCAATTTAAAACAAAGCATCTGCCATGTCCTTTACCAAAGGCGGATTACTGTAGGTTGAACGAGAGGAGAAAAATGAAACAAATGGACAGCTGAGGCACCCTTGAGAATCTTTTCCCCATAACTGAAAGTATGTAAAGAGAAGGCGGGTCATGGCGACTCTAGCTCGTCGAAGCACATGTGATGTTAGCTTTTCTCTATCTCTCAGAGCTCTGTCTGTCAGAAAGGATTACATCCCTGAGCACACACACACACAGTCCCACACACTCCCACAGGAGCTGCGGCCTGACAGAGCACTCTGTCACTCACACACACCACACTCGTGAACGCCTACTGTATGACAAAGATGGGAAAAAGCATGGAGGGTGTATAAGGCAGAGAGGAGTGAAGTGACATGGGAGGGGTGTAAGGGTTAAAGAGCAGATATTGGTAATAGGAAAACAGGAAGAGGAGGAGGAAATAAAGAAAGGTGAGGTGAAAGGCAGAGCAATAAAAGAAGGAAATGGTGATCGACGGGATGAGAGGGCAAAATGACTGGAGGGAGACCTGGGCAGGAAAGAAATTGATGGAGGGAGGAACAGACAGAGGGAGGAGAGGAAGAATGGGAGTTAATAAAGGTAATATTATATGTAGAGGTAATAAGGTGAGAAAGCTGAAGGGAGGAAAATGGATTACTGCCAATGGTCGGACAGGAAACAACAGATACACATTCAAGGAAAGTCACAATTAGAGAAATGGCCTGACTCGAAATAAATTGGAATTAGACATTAAATGATAAAAGTTATGGTTTTTTTTTTCTTCTCCTCCTCCTCCTCGGAGAGATATTTAATTAAAAATCTAATCAAATAAATGACTCTCTGCCAGTGTGCCTGTGTGAAGCCTTTTCCAATCCCCTCTTGGGGCGTACAGTCACAACACGCTGTCCCTGCTAACTACACTAGCCCCAGGAGCTGCTGTTAATAAGCTCAGCAGTTGTTACATATGCCTCACCCGCTTTTATTCTCGTTACTGCTATAGTTAGACTTTAGTAATCTGTATTTTTAGACATGTACACAGAAATGCACAGAAGAAAGACTTTGCCGTCTACTCCCATGTTGATTTTCATCCTGTAAAGTGAAATTATGTCACCCCCGTTATCTGAATTGTACGACAAAAGCTCAGATTGAATATTGTGGCGTCTCTGTTGGTGGACAGAAAACCCCAGCGCATGTTAGAAAGGCTTGCAACAATGAGCGAAGGGACATTTGACGTTATAAGTCACCCACTGTTAAGTCCTGACATGTTTAAAATTATGCATAGTCCCTTCTTCTCCATCCCTCTGTTCCCTATTAACTAATTTTTTATCCTTTAAAAACAAAAAAAATGTAAACTAACGATCAGGTTTTATGCACTTTGTAAAAAGCCACGGAATGAAAAAAAAAAAGTATTTCCAGATTTCTTGGAAGATTAACGAACACAAAATGTCGTAGAACCTTTGAAAAATTGTTTTTATTGTTCTATTCCAATGAAAAAACAATGTTATATGAAGTTTTAATGACATAATTTTTGGAATTAGATGAGGATGAAGATAATCCGTATGACGTCATTTTGGGTCATCTCTAGCCCATACATTGACAATACTCTGTCAGGTTTGTTTTATCTGCAAGAATCAAACAACAGTGGTTTCTGGGTGTTGGTGTGCTACCAAATGCTTCCACGCCTATCATCCTCATCATCCTTTATTCCCCACCTATCATTCAGTCTTTATTAAAACAAATAACAGACAATAATATGACAGAAGACTCAAATTTGTTTCAAGTGTAAGAATCTAGCTCAGTTACAAAACAGTGCTGCACAAAATGCCCCCTTGAAGGTAAAAGCAAAGAATGGATCAATTAGCTGTTAGTCTCCAATGTGAAAAGAAATGTGAGGAGGTAAATCTGGGGACAGCCATCCCAGAGTGCTGGTCTCCCTTTCAGCTGTTTAATAAATTAGACGCAATAAGTCTGTTTAATTACACTGCCTTTTAATTGCTCCGTTTTCTTTTGCCGTTGTTCACGTGCGGCTGTGTGAGAGCGCGTGTGTGCCGAGGTTCCACTCATTACGCGGCAGGTCTGTGATTAACGAGACAAGTTAGCGAATTATACTAATTGCTGTATTTTTTAATGAAGATGAGTGGATTTGCTCAGGGGTTTGGGGGGCGGGGGTGAGGGAATGGTTGGAACAATGAAAGAAATGGAGGGGTTTGTTTTCCCAAGTTAATTTGTTTGTACCTGAGGGTGGGTGAAGGAAGGGAACGGGCTCGCAGGTTTGAAGGCGAACTGTGCTACAACTGATAATGCGGGGTGTTCTCTTTGGTATGAGAATGCCTTCAATTCCTTTTCCTCATGATGAGTGTGTGGGTTACGTTTGGCTGGCTACAATCTGTGGGTAAGGCCCCTCAAATTTCAAGGATTCTCCACATTTACTCAGGGGCCACACTGAGGTTTGCAGCCTGTCTTCTAAGGAAGGAAACAGCTCTTTAATGCCTGGGTGAAGCAGGTGTAGCTCCACTTCGCTCACAATCTCGCATGAAGTGGAAGCTGGCCCTCCGTAAATTTGATTTTTACTTGACTCACAGTGGTGATCGTGCTGGAATCGTATGTTCAGATGTTTTCAGAATGACCTAAAATCTTTTATAATGTCAGGAAGTCAAACGTTATTGACTTTTTTGTTGAGCTCTCAAGTATTTATTAATATCTATATAACGGTTAACTTAAATTTCCCCAGTCAAGTAGACAGGCTATGAAGAGACTCTTGTGAACTCTGCAGCCTTCCTCACACACACACACACACACACACACACACTTAGTGGTGCTTTTAAAGTAATTCTAGCATCTGATCCTTAGAGGTGACTCTTCATGTTCCCTGAACTACAGATGAGTTCATTTACGTCAACAATGTTAGTAAATACCTAGCAAAATGCAATGTTAGTTTTTATTTTGTCATGTAATTTATGAATTTCACTGTTCTAGCCGACATAGCTATAAGTCTCTCATAGCCTTGATGTATTGCATATACATGAATGCAAGTTAATGACTCATCTGTAATTCTGTATTTCTTCTGTGCGTCATATGTCACATTCAAAACGAAGGATGTCATCTTGGAGATTAGTCCTCATCGTACTTATTTGTCCCGAGAGCCTGCACCATCCAGTTGACTTGTCAGATACAAGAACTGCCATAGCAGTGGTGATGTACCGTATATACTGCCGAGTGTGGTCGTCCGTCTCACTCTCTTCAATCCTCTCCCCTCTCTCTCTTTTTCTCATTTCATAATTTCCCTCTTGACCCCATCCCTTACGTCTCTTCTCTCTCTCCTCCTTTCATCTCTTCCTCCCAGGACGGAGTCTGTAGCTGAGAAGATGCTCACCAACTGGTTCACCTTCCTGCTTTACAAGTTCCTCAAGGTAAAATTCTATCACACATTCACGCACAAAGAAACACACACACACACACATATGCAAAACTTTTGAAGCAACACTCATACCATTGGTGTCCTGGAAGGGAACAGGCTTTCCTAACACACACAGACACTCATCTACACACAGACACACACACAGCTGCAGTGTTAGATAAGGCGGAGGCAGTAGGCTACCTATCCTTTACCTCCGCCTTTCATGTGGTAAATTCTCCTCCCTGAATTCAGGAATCTGTGCTGTTTGAAGCAGTGTTCAGACTGAGCCGGTCATGTTGTTGTGATAGCTGTGTCGCTCTCCTGTCCTCTCTTTGTGCGCCCTGATTGGATTCTTTTAAAGCTGAGAATTAGCGTACGTTTGTCTGAATGCAGTAGCGCGCTCAGGGTTTTAGAAAATGTTTCTGTGTCCGTCTGGATTCCTCTCTCTCTGATACGGGATCAGAGAGAATTACAGATGTTCATGCTGTGATACACATCCTGTGTATTGAAACATTGCTGTAATTAATCAATCGGTTAGCAGCGAGTCTTCAAAGCCACCCCCCATCAGCACGGGGATTCTACTGGACAGCTGACCAGCCAAGCCCTCCAGGGGTCCCACTTAGGAACCGTGTGTGTATATTTGTGTCAGTTTTGATTGTGCAACCATGCATGAGTGATTTGGCTTGAAATGTCAGACTGGGCGGCCAGAGTTTGATGTAGCAACAGGAGACAGTACAGGGGAATGGGTTACCAGGGAATGAGTGTTCTAATTCGAACCGGAGAGGAGAAAAAAAAAGGAAGAGAAAAGAGTGGCCACTGATATTTGACTTGGTTACGCAGGGATGAGCGAAATTACCGGGGATGTGAAAGGTTTGCAGATGAAACAGGAACAAAGGGTTTAAGGGAAAGTGAACAAAGGAGGGGCCTAGCTAGATTGAGAAAATAAGAACTGAAGAAAAATCTGCTGTAGCTGGGAGCAAGGTTACCATCCTAGCTTTTATCTAACTTTACCATTCAACTTCTCCTTTTCTCTGAATTGTTAGTGTGATTTTAAGTGGTCTTGTAAAAGAAAGGCCTGGAACAATTTCAAGGTTCAGCCAGGTGTGAACAGAGATGGATAAAGGTCAATTAGGTGTTAAAAGGAAGGGAAGAGATGAGGCCTTTATGTACCAAAGGGAAGGGGAGTAAGAAAAACCCTCTCATCCTTTACTTTATCCCTGGCTTTGACTGGTTCTCCTCTGCACTGACTTGACTTGAAACGGTTCTGCTGTTTCACCTGATGTAGGTTGCTTTCGGCAAATCCAGCTGAGGAGTTTGCGTGTCCCTCCTTTGCCTGCGTGGGCGTCCCCGCACAGTCTGTACACATGCAGTTGTGGTGATTTGGAAACTCTAAATTGCCTGCAGGTGTGAAAGCGAGCGTGAGTGAGTTCGTCTGTTGCTGTGTGCATCGTATGAGATGCGCTGGAAAATGTTGGGCACTGGTATTGCTTTTCCACAGAGCACCACACTGCACTATCGATTTTGAAGTCTGGGCGTGCGCTTTGAAATTCCTCCACGGTTGTCCGTAGCTGTGTAGCTAACTAAAATGTTTGCACAAAACGCCCCGCCGTTTTGACACACAAAAGACACATGCAAAACTACAAAATTGTGTTTACGTGAACCAACACTTTGGAGATTCTCTCTCATGTCCTCACTGTGGTGATCTTCATAAACAAAGGCATGGATAAAATGTTAAATATAGACAAAAACCACCGCGAACCCGCTGAGGGGAATCAAATCAACATGTGTGAGTTTGTGTGGGAACTGAACTAGGAGGAAAATCATCTTGTAATTGACGTTCCTACTCTGCCATTAGTTATATATAATGTGCCCACCACACAACACAATAGAGACCACAAAACAAGTCTTTAGATGTCCCGACGTTTGTATGTTGCTGTACAATGAGGACTGCTGGTTAGAAGTGTTTCTCTGCAGGGAGCAATCCCCATCCCACAGGGATTGTAGCCTTAAAGAAGACAGTTACAAAATGTGAATGTTTCCATGAACAAGCTGTGGCGCTGCATTTAGCTCAGACAAGTGTTTTGAATCCTGAGTCATTTAGTAAACATTAATATGAAGCAAGTAATGTGTAGCCCTTAAAGATGAGAGGATCTAAGGGGCTGTGCAAGCAGACGGTGCTTAGCCAGCTGCCCAGTAGCACGATTGAGTGAAAAAGAAGTGAAAAGAGAGAGAGACAGAGGCCCAACATCCCAGTGCTCGTTGCCTGGTTGACACGTCTCACACACCAAAGTGCTTCTCCAAGCGTTTTTCACCCCTCAGTCGTTAACCTTCTATTAACTCCTCCATCAATTGCCACTCACTCACACTTTCTCTTATTCCTCTGTCTTGCACATTCACACACACACACACACACACTGATTTACGCACCCCTAGAATGGGTGTTTTTTCGTATACAACAGACACAGGGGAGAGCTTGGTGTGTGTGTGTGTGTGTCTGTGAGTGAGAAAGAACGAATGAAAGCGTATTTCATTGTGTGCGTTGTTGTGTCCATCTGAGTTTGTTGTTTTGCATTTCAGCACAGACCGCAGCCTTGTCATTTACCACTCTGCTTGTAGTTGGAAAAAGGATTAGAAATATAATTGGAGAGTTGGTCAGCAAATCTCTCCACTTCTGTTGTATTTTTTGTCAGTCTTACAGTCTTCTCTCTCTTAACTTGCATCTACTTTCTCCTTCAACATTGTGTCTCTGTCCTTCTGCAGGAGTGTGCCGGGGAGCCTCTGTTCATGTTGTACTGTGCCATGAAGCAGCAGATGGAAAAGGGGCCAATAGATGCAATCACAGGGGAGGCTCGATATTCACTTAGCGAGGACAAACTCATCAGACAGCAGATCGACTATAAGACTTTGGTAAGTGCTTGTGCAAACACACGCGCACACGTGGACACACTGCATGTTGCAGCTGGGCCGCATGTTTGGTTTGACATGAAAGAGTAGTGGGAAATAAGTGGGCCAGATTGCAGGTCACCAACCATCACGCGGTCATACGCGGACACACCCCGTCTCTGCTGAGTTCCTCGTCTAAATGTGACCGTTGCCCTTTGCCCTCTGACTCTTTCTTCTGTAGACTCTGCACTGTGTCAACCCAGAGAACGAGAACGCTCCGGAAGTGACGGTCAAGAGTCTCAACTGTGACACAGTGACTCAGGTGAAGGAGAAGCTGCTGGATGCCGTGTACAAGGGCACCCCCTACTCCCAGAGACCCAAGGCTTCAGACATGGATCTTGGTAAGGAGGCAGAGAAGCTACTGTGTATCCACACATGCCTGAGCACATACACACCCACACGGACACAAACAGCCATTTGACTCAACTGTTTACAGCAGCAGCTGTTGTTGACTTTTTTGCAATTTAAAATGTTCCAAAATACCACATGCAGACCAACAAATTACGATTTCCACACATTTACAGCTAAGTGAATATTAGGGAAACACAAGGAATCTGTTCAGCAATGTTTTCTTATTTTTTTTCATATTAAACGTCGAAAATTGTTTCTTGTGTGCACATGACAGAATGGCGTCAGGGTAGGATGGCACGAATCATTCTTCAGGATGAGGATGTCACCACTAAGATAGACAATGACTGGAAGAGACTGAACACGCTCGCTCACTACCAGGTACGATGCTGCTTAGTATTTTGTATTTCACCTTTTAGAAAAAAAAATCTAGATGTAATTTGTATCGAAATACTTGGAGGTTCTGTGTTTTTGTATTTTTCATATACTGAAGATACTCAGTCACGCAAACATCTAACACAACAAGGATTAGATTGTTTGGTTTAATATTTAGTTGAGCTTAGTAAATTGTATAAGTATATAAATGTTTTTGTGTAATTTACTTTTTGTTAATAATGTTAATTGAAAAAAAAAATCTCCTAGCTAAGACACAAGATGTAGTGTGGCTAAGTGAAGGCTAGGCAACAAAAACAGTGCTTTTACATTTTTAGATTTAAATTTTATGGTTGCACCATAAAATATTCTCATACAGTACATATCAGGTGTATTTCGTATTTTGTATTAAAAATACATTTTCATGTATTTTTGCCAATCCCTGAGCATATAATTTCCCATCCCAGGAATGCAGCTGAATGATTGGTTTGCAGATGTTAGCAATTGAGTCTATTAATTGTAGGTTTCTGCTGTTGTTTTTGTTGGCCATGTTCCAGCACTGTGACATATTTCTACAAGTCTTTCGTAAACATTAGAAGATAAATATTGTTTTGGAGGTTGGCGTGTAATTGGTGTGTAATCTTTACTCCTTCTGAGTTGAGCGCTGATAATACGTTCATCGTGCTTTTACAGGTGACAGATGGTTCGGTGATTGCCTTGGTGCCTAAGCAGACCTCAGCCTACAACATCTCCAACTCCTCCACATTCACTAAGTCCCTCAGCAGATACGGTACGAGAGAAGGTGTGTGTGTGTGTCTGTGGGTGTGTGTACGTGTACTGTATACTGTATGTATATGTGTTTAAGTGCATTGAATCTGTGGTATGTGCATTTGTGTAACCACTTTTTCTGCCACATTTGTATTCTTGTAGAACACGAGTAGGTTCTTTGCCAATTCTCTAGTCAAACCATAGTTGTTGTCTTGTTTTGATGCACTGGCATTGAGTGTCTCCTTCAGTAAATATGACGGGTCAGCTCTTTTTATTATAAGAACTCACTTCTATCTCTTATCAGTATTGTACCTGGTGTGTTTTTAAATCCATCAGCTCTGTCTGGAGAGCCTCTGGCTGAAGATGTGTTCGGTTCCCCCTTTATTTAAAGCACGACACAAAGGAACAGTACTGTTCACTCACGGCTAGGGTTTGAATCCTGAGCTGGTGCTTCCTTTGTCTGTGTAGTTTTACTGCACGTGAGGGAAACCCAAGTGGTTGGGAATAATTAGCAGGAAAATTCCCGTAAGTGTTCCAAAGCATGTACTGTTTCAAATGAAGACCAATTTATGAAAGCAACTCAGTCTGTTTAAGCAAAGGAAACGGATACCCCGTGAATGTAATCCACTTACTGTGCATCAGATCTGTACACAGTCCAGATATCAGAAAATAATGACACATGGCTCATTCCTCAGTGTCTACTTAACAGTTGTAGTCCCTTTTTAATAGCCCAATATCTCTGCCACTTTGACATAAGCAGATGCACATATTTTCTACTAAATCCGTGTATGTCCTCCACCCTGGGTCTGGTCCAGACTTCTGTCCTGACATTAAAACCTCTCAGTTCTTTCCTGCTTTGTCACAGAGTTGACAGGTTCAACCTGACAGCATAATGCCTAGTAAGACAAAATAAGTGATCACTGTCCAACACAAAGCGGAAGAAGGTGACAGAGAATGTAAAGAGTGACATGCTTGCAGAAGAAGCTATCAGGAGCTATGACTCTCTTCAGCTTTGGACAACATGAAGTGTTTTCTTATAAAAGACACGTAACTGTTCCTAGTAATAATACATTGGCTGTTTCATTGACAGTGTTTCTATGTTCATCATTGCGTATGTTTACTCGTGGATTCCATTTAGTCTTTGTGTTCATTTTGGCTCACTCACTAACCTCTCCTGTTTTCATATTTGTTTTCCATGCAGAGAGCATGCTGAGGACTGCCAGCAGTCCTGACAGCTTACGCTCCCGAACTCCCATGATCACCCCCGACCTCGAGAGCGGCACCAAACTGTGGCATCTGGTAAAAAACCACGACCACTCAGACCAGAGGGAAGGGGACAGAGGGAGCAAGATGGTCTCTGAGATCTACCTGACCAGACTGCTTGCCACCAAGGTATCGCAACTCAAATGCTCCACTAAGAATGCACCAGACAGGAAGGGGGCTTTGCCAACACTTTCTTTTTTTTTTTTTACACGCGCTCTCGCCAAAAAGCCATACTCCACCCTGTCATGTTGCCACATCTACCAACAGCCCATGCTGACCTTTGTTTGGCAGTGGTCTCCCAGCTCATTAACATTCTTCATAACCTTTTACACAAAGACACACATATGCACAGGAATGAGTTTGTGTCTTAATTAGGAGGCTGACCTTTGACTATTGAGTTGTTGGGTTACTGGGCCCTCTGTTGGTGGCCGCGGGGCTTATAGACCCAGGCCTTTACCCTGCAATCATTACTTCCTAAATTCCTCTATGTTCTCCAGAGCACTTTGTGGAGTCTGGGTCCATGAGTGTCTTCAGATTTTGGTCAGAAAGGTTATTTGAAGTCAGGCTAATGATATGCTGAGAAAACAAACTCTACTCTGTGTTTATTATCTCTATTAGCCGTTCTGCCATCGCAGCACTGTTCAGCTCCTCTGTGAAATTACAGTAACAGCCATGACTCCATTCCACATCTATATAAATATACCATATTTTTCACCTTTACCCATGATTCACAGTGTGGAGCAGATCATTATAACCCCCACCAAGACAATTAGTCTCTATAGCTTTTGAACTGCAAATTAGCTTTTATTGGCATATGACATTCAGTCTCTCACGAATAAACAGGTAATTTAGAGGGCAGAAGGAGTTTATTCTACTTGTTTATTGAGAAAACAAATACATTATCAGATAAGAAGGAGAAGAAGGTTTGCCTGTTCTCTGTCAATGGTTTTTCTTTTCTGTTATATAATATGAATGATATTATAACAGTATAGTGATTTACAATGACTTCAATGATACTTTATTCTGTTAAAGAACAGAATAGGTATTGCCAGTTAGGTCCCCATTGTACAATAAATAAATAAGAGTCCCGGAACACCCTGAGTGTAAGAACATGTGTGGTAGGTAGGAATAGGAGGAGATATTTCCATTTTCGTACATTTTGGGTAATTTTAGGAAAGGTTTGCTGAATGTCACTCAGGCTATTTACTCAAATGTCAATGCACGGATGTAAGGAAAGGCAGAAGCAATATTGGGACTTTTATAATCATTCTACTCTGCCACAGCCCAGACAGTCTGCATGAGAGAGAGAGAGAGCACGTGTTGAATTTATTGCATTTTGAAGATATAAATTCAGTCTCTTAAGAAATAAATTATTTGAAACGCTTGCTGCTGTCACACGCAGTAATTCAAAGATATTTCCACACAAACACACGAACACATGGCACGCAATGTACCCGTGCAGACCACCAAACATTGTTCCTCATTTGCTGTCACGTGCAGGTGATTCTGTTCACCGCAGCACCTCCACTCCCCCGATGTTTTTGTCATTAGCCTCAGATTTCTGTTGTTATCGCTCCTCGTAGGAAAGTGCGAGCTTTAGCGGGACCACGGCTGCCGTGATTGGGAAGTGATTAACATGCGAACCAGAGGAAGACAATGGGGGCACTCAGATCACCGCACTCCGATCACCGTTTGTTCCTATTTACCACAGCCCCCACAGCGTTGTGTGTTTATGAAACCGATGTGGGGATGAATGGAAAGTGCGGTGTTTCAGTTGTGGCTGCTTTAACACAGGTTGAACATAGTTGGCATCGATGCTTTAACATGGGGCAAAAAACAGCAAAAAAACTTGTCATTACACTACATTACTTGTCATTACTACATCTGAGCATTCACCGTCTTCAAAAACAGCAGAAAAGCCTTGGGCCGAACTCCCATTGTCTCTGAAAGTTGATATAGCGGAACCAAAGCTCTGTCAGAGTACTCAAACACCAGCCTACAGCCAGACCATCACCACCAAATAGGAAGACACACACAAACGAGGGGGTTTAATGGGTGCTGCATCCCAGAGGACTCTTTAAATCACGACTCACCACCGTTAGGCCGCTAAAACTCTGATAGCTGGTTTAACAGCTCTTGCAGAATTGTTAAACCAGGTGTTTTAGAATTGATACGGGGACGAAGCGTAAGTTCCTGTGTACAAATGAAAGATGTCTAAGCCGCCCGTGGTGATTCTCCTGTGCACAGGGTACGCTCCAGAAGTTTGTGGATGACTTGTTTGAGACCATCTTCAGCACAGCGCACCGAGGCAGCGCTCTGCCACTTGCCATCAAGTACATGTTTGACTTTTTGGATGAGCAGGCCGACAAACACTCCATATCAGACGCTGATGTACGGCACACTTGGAAGAGCAACTGGTGAGTGTGTGTTTGTGTGTGTGTGTGTGTACGAACAAGCATTTGGATTGTGAAAAATATTATTTGAGTAAGGTTTACGCTCCGTGTACCAGGGAACATGAAACACACTCTGCAGCAGAACGTTGCTGCGCTGTTGCTCCAAAACATCGTCTCTGCTCTGCCTTCTAACTTTTGACTCGTCCTTCCACCTCATCCTTTCCTGTTCCTCTCTAGTCTTCCGCTGCGGTTCTGGGTGAACGTCATCAAAAACCCCCAGTTTGTGTTTGACATCCATAAGAACAGCATCACGGACGCCTGCTTGTCTGTGGTGGCTCAGACCTTCATGGACTCCTGTTCCACATCAGAGCATAAACTCGGGAAGGACTCGCCTTCCAACAAGCTCCTCTACGCTAAAGACATCCCCAACTACAAGAACTGGGTGGAGAGGTACGCGCTTCACCTTCTGTCAGCCGTCTGGATTACTTTCAGGAAACGGCTGTGGTCTACCATTGTTTTCGTCTGTCTCTCCAGGTACTACTCTGACATCTCCAGGATGCCAGCCATCAGCGACCAGGACATGAGTGCCTACCTGGCGGAGCAGTCGCGTCTGCACGTCAACCAGTTTAACAGCATGTCTGCCCTGCACGAGATCTACTCCTACATCACCAAGTACAAGGACGAGGTGAGACAACTCAGCGGACGTGAGCGATCAGTCCAACGACAGTGATTTTAAAAGTCAAATAACCCCTTTATTTTGACATTTGAATCGGTTTCAGCTTCTAAATCTTTGAGCTTTTATTATGAATATGTATACAAGAAAATAAGAGATCTCACACGGGGCTCCCGGAACTTATTTATCGTCTAAATAATTAATCAATTGCTTAAAAAAACTGAAAAGATTAATTTACGATAAGAAAAATTATCACAAGTTGCAACCTCACTAATTATAATTGCCTCCACCCACAAGGTTATGCTTGTGTGAAAATAATTAAGGTGATAACTTAAACCAAATATCGGTGTAAAGTGAGGACACCTGCAGAGAAAGATACGGTGAATATACCACACCGTACGGAAGATGAGCCCGGAACAAGGTGGTGTGATTGGCTGGTCTGTATCACTGTGTGTATGCACTGCGAGTTGAGGGACTTTGTTTTGAATCAGTTTGACTCCTTCCTGTTTGTGATTAACATGAAGTTCAAACAGAGCACCACTTGGAGGACTCTCGACAGTCCAACTCATTCAATGTGTCCTCCAAAGTTTAAATCAACCTTTGAAAAGCTTCATTCAAGTGAAGATCTGCTCCATATTTATCTCTCAAAACGTGTGGAGTGTTGATCAGGATTATAACTTAGATAATCTGAACATCATGGCAATGTTTAAATAACATTGTGTCCACCTGAAATTCTATCAAGTTAAATAGTTGCGTACAATTATAATCCATAAAGTACATTTGCTGCTCAAGTAAAATGAACATCAGCAGCTAAACATCTTGTTGTCATTGGTCAATTGTAACAAAGTCATTTTTAAATGAGATTTCTGTACTTAAACTCCAGTTTAGGTTACAGGTGCTTCATGACAGGAAGCGGCTTAATGTACTTGAAGAGGTTGTTCATGGTGGATTAGAGCTACGTTCTCCCTGACATGATTGGTTCTGGACTCTAAACGAGTCCAGCCGGATGGTTCAAGTGACTCATGTGTTCTGAGTCATTTAAGGCCACGTTCACTGACGCCTCCGCTTCCTCCTCAGATCTTGTCGGCTTTGGAACGAGACGAGCAGGCGAGGAGACAGAGACTGAGGAGCAAACTGGAGCAGGTCATCGACACAATGGCCCTGGCTAGCTGAGGACCAACCGCCACCTTCGTCATCTCTTTCTCCTCTTCACGCCTCCTCTCCATCTCTCTTACTCTCTTTCGTTCCTCTCACCCAGAGAACAAACAAAACTCCAACCCCCAACAATACCACAGACTGACGGCAAACAGCCGGAGCAGTAAACTGCAACACGGGGAGGGGGGGTTCGGCAGAGATGGGCGGGCCTGTGAATGCTTACATGTGTACGTGTGTGTTTGTCCGTCTGCAGACCGTACGATGTGCGAGAGACTGTGACGCTGGACGCTGTCACGCACGCATACGTGGAGAACAACGTGATTCTTGTGGATGTCGGTGTTTGTGGTTTGCTTACTTTTTGATTTCGATGAAGCCGATCAGGAAAGAGACAATGAACTCCACGGGCCGCCTCGTCGGCCGGACGGAACGAGGACCAATCTGTGACGAGCCGATGGAGATCACGTGACTCCAGCAGGCGTCACGGTTTTAAAGGATGTTGGATTTTATTTCTTTTTCTTTTTTCTTTTTGTATAAATGTAATCAAACTGCCCACTCTCTGATCTCTCGCCACTTGTATTACTGCTGAATTTGCACAATTTACAGAAACGTTACAACAGAAGACTATATAGATATTATATATAAATACAACCACGTTTTTAACGAACGAAAAGGCAGAAAACAACGCTGAGGTTTTTCTTTTCATTTTATTCAAACAACAAAAAAAACAAAAACAACAACGAAACACGATTTGATATTTCAAGGAGAAAAAAAAAAAAACGTGTGGGGAAAAACAGAGAAAAAGAAACAAAAAAGTTGTACTGTGCCATGTTTTCTTTGAATGTTGTTTAGTGCAAAGACATTTTGTTCGATGGAATGTGCTGCCGTACGGTTTAAATATGAACACATGCCTAGTGACTGAAAAGAAACCCATCGTTCAGATTCTCGTCGGAAGCTGGGAGCGAGGCGACGCGTAGTGAGGCGGTGCTGTAGAGGTCGCCATGGTGATCACATGAAGTTGCTGTTGTTTTTCCAATTCAATCTGTGCAATCTTTGGGTTTTGAGAAAGCCAAATATACAGTTAGTACGCTTGCAGGATTGTTGCTTTATCATGGCCACATTACCGCATGGCACCCACGCTCCTTTTCTTCCAGGGTCGGGAGGTCACACACAGGTCCATCACGGTACGGTGACTGAACAATGAAGTAGCTACGTTGCACTACCCGAATCCATGAAAATCCCCCGTTTCCCCCGAATATGCTATGACCTCGCCATCGAACCATGAGGAGTCCTGGGCCTCTGTCCCTCTGGGGGGTCGTTGATGGTGTCAGGCTTTGTCCAGAGGATCCACAGTCAGGAGAGGCAGCCAGTCAGCACGGTTACACGGTACGCACTGCGATTCAAGGCAGAAATGACACGAGGCCCATATACGGACGGCATCAAGACCACTCCAAATCTCATTAACCCTTTAAAGTTGGTAAATGAGTCGCTAAGTGTGCACAATTGTAGTAAAATTTGGGTTTTGGATCATTTTAATGAGCTGTTAATTAGTGACCCATTAACGCAAAAAGGGCATAAAAACTTTAAAATCCTATGATAAGAAAAGAACCCTGAAATTCTCACCTTTTAAGCTGTTTTTTTTTCCTTAAAATTCTCTTTAATGTGCATGTGTTGGGTATCATTTTCTACAGATTTCCCCAGAATGCACCCTGATATATTTACCATATTGGAAAATTTGGGCTTTTCACGCTACTCATTTGAAACAAACTTTCATGAAGATGGACCCATTGGTGGTTCAGAGGTCAAGGTGCATACGTGAAGTTTGAAACCCATCAAATTCTTGCTTGAATCGCAGATTAATTGAAGTTTTAAAGTGCATGTGGAGGTACTGGGCTGTTTTCTGCCACGTTTCTCCCATCCAGTCGGTGTGTGTGTCCACCTCTGTCATCTCTAGACAGGTTTGGACTTTTTATCCAAGAAGAATTGAGATCCGGACTCATCTCCTCTGATGGTTAGCGACACAGGGCCCGGTAATCCCTCTCAGCCTGCAGCTCTTGTTTTAAACAAGCCCGTTGCCACGTGTGGCTTAAGCTTTTTATTATTGCTTCTGAAGAGGATGTTTTCTCTTTTTTTGAAGTCATGGTTTTTGACTTTGTGGTGAAAAATGTTTTCCGATTTTTTTATTTTATTTTTCTCTGCTTGCCGAAAAACCAAACTGTGGTCTGTATATTGTTTTTGTTGATGTTTATCATTTGTAAATTGAATCCTTTTTCATAATGAACAAAAAGCTGTTTGCCATTTTTTTTTTTTGTATCCAGGTTTTTGTTGTTGTCTCTTTATTTTCACCATGTAAATTGTACATTGCGGTACTCAGAAGACAAAACTCTTCGGCTTGCCCCGAAGTTGAAGTACTTGACGGATCTCGAGGTTCATTTTCCCGGATCGCAACGATCAAACTGAAAATGTGGCATCGGACGAGCGTCTGTGTTTTTGTGATGGAAATGTGATTTATGCTTAAACTCTGTACTTTGTTTTTCTATCAAACATTAGGGCTGCCGTCGCGTGCTCTTCACAAATGTCGCTGTCCGTTTGAAGCCAGGTTCCTTAAAAACCCTCTTCTGTTCCGTGCGGGATTAGAGAGCGCACGCTTAACGTCGGACTGGATAACGCCGTGAGTAGGGACCGAGGATGCTGGGTAATCTCCGCCTACGTCTGTAGATCACATGGCCAACAGATGAGCGCCCCGCTTAGGCCGAGCTCAGACTGCACCGCTTTACAGATGAACACAGCACTTCCTGTCATGGAAGTCTGGAAGAATGCTGAACACGGGAAAAAGTTCAAACCACTCACGCAGAATTTGAAGTAGAAAAAGTAACGATTTTCAGTCAAATGTTTGATCAACGGCGCTAACGTTGTTTTATTATAGGCTCTCGTTGGTTATTGGTCAGATTATAAGCTTCTCTTTATTTTGACCCAGACTGGATCAGGATGTGTCCCCGACCCCCCTCCGTCTTCTCGAGCGTCACAGTCAGGAGCACTGGTTTGAATTTTTTGTGCCGAGGTATAAAACCGAAGCTAAACTTTTGTATTCTGAGCTTGGCTTTAGACTTCCTGACCGATTGTCGGGCTCGCCGTGGGTCCTCGAAGCGTTCAGATGAGGGAGTCGACTCGCTTCCCGTTCGTTCGTTCGTTCGGCCGCTCGCCTTTTCGTTGGACCTCTTTGGTGAAATTTGTCCGCCTTCATCTCGCGCCGTGTGCTGCGTATTTATCGCGTTAAAACAAAAAGAAGTTTACCGGACTGGGACTTGTTCGGTCCCACGTTTGCCTTCCCAAACCAACAGCTGACGTCGGTCTCGGCACCATTCAGGTTTATTTTGCTCCATTTGTGGAACTCTGGGTTGTTCTTCAGAATGAAAGCTGCATAGGAACCAAGCAAACCAAACACAAAAGAAATTGAAGCGGAGTTGGCGACGGCGTTTTACTACGATAAATCTGATGCGTTTTTAGAGTTTCAGACTTGAAGCAACACACATTGTCACATTGCAGGTTAACATTCATTGTGTAAATATTCTGTTATTTCCTATTTTGCAGATTTACTACTTGTAAATAAACACGCATCAAGGAGAGATTAAACATTTTTTGCTAAATAAAATGTGATTTGAAGTTTTGATTATGTGAATCTCAGGCGTTTGGGGTCAAATTGAAGTTTTTCTTTCATTCTTTTGGCTTTGAGCTCAGTTTAACTGCTATGCATGCTAGGGACCCGGTGAGGACGTGGACCAGATACAGATGTGTGTGGAGTAAGATGAGTTATTTATGAGTAAAATGGACCCATCAGAAAACAGACATTTATCTGCTGAGGTTCATTTAAGTATTTTAACGGTACAAGGTGAATGGGGTGAATCATTTCTGGTCCTCATAGTGTCATTTATCCTTTGTCATAGTGTTCAGATGAACTAAATGATCATCATGTCCAACCCTCTCATGTCTTTAAAGATGAACATGGAGCGGATCTTCAGTTCCCGAACCCTTCAACGGAGTTTATCAGCGCTTGATTTAAAGATGAGTGTGACCTTAATGTATCACAAACAGGAAGAAATCTCAACTCAGTACAGATGTTGGGATTTTTACAAACATAAAAATCTTTTTATTTCTTTTCAGTCTTCTGCAGAGCGAAAATGGGGAGATTTTCATAGAAGCAGAAGTAATAATAATTAGCACAAATATATTCACTCCACCAAAACACAAAGTCTCTGAAAACAAACCTAAGTACTGTAGTGAAGTTTAGTTTATTTGTTACTTTGTTACTTTACAGGTGGTCCGGAACAGGATGCTGTGAAACTTTAGGTCCCAGAGACGTTTGTCACCCTGAGCACATTTGAAGTCCGTTTGTTGTTTTCCATAACATTGTTGACATGGGCGTGTCCATGCAGTCCAGGTGACCATGTGACCATGCAGTCCAGGTGACCATGTAATCAGGTGACCATGTGACCAGGTGACCATGAAACCATGTAACCATGTGACCAGGTGACCATGAAATCATGTGACCAGGTGACCATGTAATCAGGTGACCATTTGACCAGGTGACCATGAAACCATGTAACCAGGTGACCACGTGACCATGTGACCAGGTGACCATGAAACCATGTAACCAGGTGACCACGTGACCAGGTGACCATGTAATCAGGTGACCAGGTGACCATGAAACCATGTAACCAGGTGACCACGTGACCATGAAACCAGGTGACCACGTGACCACGTGACCATGTGACCAGGTGACCATGTAACCAGGTGACCATGTGACCATGTAACCAGGTGACCATGTGACCATGTGACTTGATCCTTTTCCTTTTGCAGCTTGTAGTCACAACGCCGAAACTGGCACAAACTCAAAGACAAAGACTGTGAAGGATGGGAGTCCTTTTTAGACAGCCGTCTGCTAAATAAAACATGAGTGCGGTGGATGTGGATCCAGCTGTGCGTCAGCGTTCTCATCCATCAGTGCGAGGTGACTTCTCTTTGTCTGCTGCCCTTCATCACAGCATCATCATCACAGCCGCAGCAGCATCATCATTCATCTTTCCCATGGGCAGGTCGGTGTTTGTTGTCTTGGTGTGTTAATACCAACATATGTAACCTACCCATGCATCATCCTCACACACACACACACACACACACACAGCACAGAAAAGA
>OMNV01012407.1:4970-82603 GCA_900303265.1 Brotula barbata
AATGTAAACACCGAACTAATGAAGAGAGAAATGAAGAGAAATCACTTCCTGTCTTGTAAACTTTTCAAAGACTTATCAATTCATAGTCATACGAAATGAATTTCCCTCCACAAACCGCTGTAATCCAGATGTGTCCTATGACATCAGGACATTCTGCCTTCCCCTGTCTGTCTCTATGTGCCGTGTGTCTCTTTGTCGGTTTTTGTTTCTGTTGATCTGTCCTAGTCTCTAACTGTCTGTCTATCTGTTTCTCAGGGCGTCTAACCATGGTATCAGTCTGGACGAGATACCAGTTGAAAGGAGACAAAGGTTCCTGGACCGACAGAAAAAGAGCAAAAAGTAGAAAATGCCAACACACTGTGATACACATAATCATACACACATACACATACACACTACCTCAATCACTGAGTTAAGGAGGAGATGCTGACACATTTATGAACATTTGGTGTAAAACTTGATGCAGTCATGTCTTTGTGGCGATTTCTACTTCCTGTATGTGTGGAGGGGGGTCACCCTGATTAGTTGTTACAGCTCAACACCTTGAAGCCACCGTACAATAATGAATAGTAATAACAATAAATACATAAATAGCAATTGCTTTTTTTGCTGCAATGCATGCCGGGAAAAGCCCTAAATCTATCAGTGAGAGTGAAAGAATGAATTTAATAAATAAATGCATGACTGAATGAATGAGTGAGTGATATATGGTTAAGTCTCTTAAATGTTATTGATCTTTTATTCTATTAATGCTATTACCCTGGGACTCAAACCCACAACCTTCTTGCTGTGAGGCAACAGTGCTACTGTGACTAAACTACTGTGCTGCTCACACACAAAAGTGTGTATTATTTTGGTGTAATTCATTAAGCAATCAATAGTCACATAATTGGAATTTTTATGTCAGTAAAATGTTAATGCTAATAAAAAGGTGAATGTTAAGCGAAAAGAGACGTTTTTGTCATTGGCAGTCATAGCATGTTAGCATGTCGGGGTAAGATCAGGGACACATGGATTAGCAGTGGAGTAATGGTGCATTCCAGACTACTGAGAACTCAACCTCCAAACTGAAAATGTGTCATGGAATGTGATGATGTGTTCCAATGGTGTTGGAAATTGACAAAGTTGTAGTAGTGACATTTTTATGCACATTAATTCACAATTTGGACAGGGGAATATGGCATTCATGCAATTAACTTGTAAATTTGACTATCAATGAAATACAGTATTTAGTTTTAGTTTTATTCACAGTAGCTCCTGACCAACTGTTGCAAAGTTGATAGCTTTTATGAATGAAACATAAAGAAATTAACTTAATATAATGTTTCTCCTGACTGAGTAAGTAGTACCACTTCCTGTAAACAGTACAAGTCATAAGTGAATTTCCTATGCAGGCTGTAGCATCAATGCTGCAGAGAATTCATATTGGTGTAAGTCACCCAAACATCTTTTGGGGTCTTTTGGAATTGTG
Organism: Brotula barbata; assembly: GCA_900303265.1. NCBI lineage: Eukaryota > Metazoa > Chordata > Actinopteri > Ophidiiformes > Ophidiidae > Brotula > Brotula barbata. Next base: position 6,442 of record OMNV01012407.1, read on the forward strand.
TGCATGGGTGCTCTCATTTATTCTATACATATTTAGTTATATGGTTATTTTGCTATACCCTAACCTGTGCCAGATGTGAAATATGCGATGCATTTGGGTCAGCAGGATCAATAATGGCTCCTCTGTTTCCCTTCTGACAGCCCTGCAGATGTCTCAAAAATGACAGTGAATGTCTGTTAAAGCGAACACACAGCCAATGACTGAGAACTCAGGACATTTTGTGCAAATCACAGACTTTATTTGATAGTTCTTAAAGATATCTTCTAAAGATACCTAAAGGCGCTTCAATCATGGCATTGTTTATGTTCCATCTGGGATTTTTCCAAATATCTTAAATCTAAACAGTGATACGGTAGGAATAAATATGATCACACAAAGAGTACAGGTGATAACCAAAGCAGACAAATCATACTACCTAAAGAATTATAAGCAGCTGTGATTCTGCTGAGTTCAGCTGCAGGTTTTGTAATTAAATTTGCCCTTTATTCTCCCCATAATACCCAATATAAGCTATGTTTAAAGGCAACGCTTTCCTGTTCCTCTACTTCTGCTTACAGACAACTTTGGCCCCTCTCCATGGAAACGGGTAATATCTACAGTAACAGTGATGGCTCTTATTGGTACAAACTCACTAAGGTTTGCCAGTAAGCAGTATAAATGGTAACACACTATTAAAATAATGGTAATTAATAACAACAAAGAGACCACATGTCTCAGTGACCACGTCTAATCCTCGTCATCAAATTTCTCTTGGAAAAAAGGAACCAGAAAGTGATTCCCAGGACCTGAAGTTTGTGCTGAATTGTTCAATTTGTGTTCAAGTTAGTGCTCTACAAAAAATGTAAATTCATAATTTGGCCATCTTTATTAACCAAATTGCAAGAGTCGGAGAGTAATAAGATGATAAGTGTGAGGAGCGATCCAGATTATGTTGGAGGGTTCAGTAATTCACATTAAAAAAATCTACCGTAGCTGCTGTCCTCGTAGCATTGCTGCTTTACATCCCTATGAGCCGCTGCACCTATAATTCATTTCTTTTCAAAGTAGGTCTGAATATCACTCCAGGTTAACATTCAGAGATCCAGGCAGTCGTAGTAAGGTATGTTTAGGTCTGCATTTCTGTGGTTTTTAATGACGTAGATATGACAATATACATTTTAAAAAGCAGATATGTGATATATTGGTCGTTGCCCCAAAAGGCGAGAAAAACATCACAATAGCATCAATGTTGGTTTGTGCAATATTAAAGTGTAAAATAGTCACTACGTGATAAAGACTTCACATATTTCACCAACCTACTAAAAATCAACACATCTCTAAAAACAACCAGAATTCCAAACATATGAAAGAATAAAACATGCTGCAGATCTTAACGTCTCATAATGTCAACAAACATTGCAAACAAAATTCTGTCTAGAAAATGATTGAGATTTGAAGTTTTCTCCCTTCACTTTAACAGTAATTGTTAGTCCAGCAGTGACGATATGTAAACAACACACTGAGTTCTACTGACAGTGGACAGGGATTGGATGAGGGATCTGATTGACACTTGGTTTGCTCAGCTGAATGCTGGAGGATGAAACAAGCTCAGCTGAAACAAAAATGAGATAATAGTAATGAGTTAAATGTGTATATTTAACATTTTATTTTACACAGCAGTAAACCTCATTTTCAAAGCCACACAAAAATAAACTGGGTAAATTACCACTAATCTCTAAAAAATAAAAAGTATATTGATTAGTATCCAAATCTATCAATTCACTGCATCAAACATTACAGAGCGTTGGACTTCTCCAAATGGGGGCAAGAAATGGGCAGCACAACTTTGCCAAACCAGATTTGGTTTGTTCTACAATATAATAAACATAACGCACGAATGCTTTGTTTGAGGTCAAAAATGCATAAAGTCATACTCTTTTTAAATATTTATTTACCAACAACTAAATCAATTTCAAAATATTTTAAAACTATACTCTTCAAAATATGAAATAATTTAACAATGCATGTTGTTGTAACTCAAACTTTAACCTTAATTACAGTGGAATATCATCAATTAATGTGAATGGATTTTGTAGTCTATGTAACATTTTATGCCGAACAAAGTCTATAGAGTAAATAAAGCAGGGAAGCTCCTCCTGCTCCGGCATATCAGGCATTATTTCAGTCATTGAATCATCACTGTTGATGATGTAATAATAGGATTTTCATGTCTCAATTTCAATTAAATTTTGATGAATTTGTGCTGCCCAAGTACCAAGAAGTTGTAATGTACTCCATCTGTAGAATAGTTACACAGTCAAATGTTTGTGAGGTTAGGTAATGAATGCAGTGTCCTCGGCATTCCAGTGGTGTCTGAAATGGACAAAGCCAATTCCAGAACCTGGAAAATGCAGCTGACCGACTGAAGACGTGGTAGACTCTGGATTCTTGGTGCTACATGAGTTTACCTGTTGTGATGTGTAACAAAATCACAATAACATTTTGGACCGAGCAAAAATGGCATCCAAACCAAAAAACGTCAAGACTTCCTGCTGATGGGTGGCTTTGATTTAAAGAAGACATTTAGTTGTTCTTACTGTACAGAGTAGTTTCTGTGTGACTGTTATGATGCTGACACCTGTTTACGTACGTGGCACTGCACAGAGGTTGAAGTTCCTTACGGGAGACACTCAAACACACTTTATTTTTATGTACCACTTTGGTATCTACACTTTTAGTGATACTGTAACTGACAAACAAACAACCAAACTCCAATTATAATGTTTACATGCTTGAGTAAATCAATTTATTGTTGCATAATCAAGGTCTGCTATTTTGAGTAATACTACGGGAGATAAGAATGTCTGTGTTGCTGCTCCCCTGCTTTCAATTGTAATATGAACTTTGACCTGAGTAGAAAGCCTACAAACATGTTCTAACTCTTTTTGCAGCAAGCAAACAACCTCAGTACAGTGTTTTCTAAGCATTTGGGGAAAAATTGAGATGCACCCTTGACTATGGGTACACAGTTGCGATTGTTGTCAAATAGTTGTCAAATCAATTTCTGATAACATGAATTCTTTAAATGGTAGAGATTACTTCCGTGGGATTATCTGGGAAACTGTAAACTGAACTCTCTGCTGGCAAACCTATGTGAAATTCGTGCTTTCTGTAGCAATATATTGTAAATTTTTCTCACTCATATTCTGACCAGATAACAGGCAGTCCAGAGAACTGTAGAAAAATCAGGTCCTCTTCATACCAGGACATTTATGAATACTTAAACAGTTATGGTTTATGTACAAAAATAAGAAAGTACGTCATTCCAATGATACAAATTGACCAATGAGAAATCAGAGCTGCTGCTTCCGCCACATCAAAACAACAGCACAGTGATTTATGACAAACGTATATAACCAGACAAGCACAGACTTGTTTTGGTCCAATACTACAAAGAATCATGTACTAAATCATGAGATTAAACGAATAAACAATAATATAGCTATAATTTGCTATAACTTTTGTTGATTGGGGAGCAGTCCCAGTCAGATTAAGAACCGGCCTGCTCAAGTTTCTGGTTTGAATCTCTTCACTCACCTTACTTGGTCGGCACAGTGGGTGATCCAGAGCGATGGAAGTGGATGTTTTGCCACTTGCCGTCATGGCGATGCCAGATCCGAGTCTCTTCAGACTGCATGGTGTTCGGCATGCCGTTGCTGTCAATGTACTGTGTGAGACGGATGTATGCAATGCAGGCTGCCTCGTCTCCGATCAGGTGGACGTGCGGGTTCAGCAGGATGGTGTGGATGGGCCGCTTCACTATGGACAGGGCTGGACAGGAAGATGACAAGATTGACCACTATACAGAATCTGAATGAATATTTTGGTTTTTAAATTGTTTAAAGGATGATGCAAGCTCACAGCAATGACAGCAAACACTTTCAATCCCAACTGCTTAGAAATATCGATGGCATCAAATCTATTTGTTTCTTTCATCATTCCTGAGTTGTCATGATTGTAGGAGGAGGATTAATTAATCTCCTCACTTGAACCACTTAATAATCCACTGAGCAAAATGTTGCTTGGAGTTGGTACTGTTTTTGTCCAATATAGAATATAGCAGAAGATGTTGTAGCTCAGCAACAGCTGAAACTACCAGCTATAAGTATTCATTTAGAGGGTCTATAGGAGTACGGCTTTCTAAATTTACAGTCAGGTGACTCGGAATCAAGTCTTCTTTCTGACCATGCCATAAAGCAAAGCAGTTTTGGTAACTGCTCCTTTTATGTACCAGCAAGTAAATAATTTTAATTTAGAAATTCCTAACAATAATTCATTCAAGTATTAAAACAAGAAATAATTTCTCACCATTCTCAAAGTAGAAGCGGTGGAAGTCAGTGCCCTCCACCAAGTTCCCCAAGGCCTCAGGCTCAAAAGACGTCAAGCCAGGATCACATATCTTCCTGAAAAAATACATCAGAGATCCTGGTTTACAGAATGTTTGTTAGAACTATTACCTCTCAAAACATTTAGGCAACAGAACTGACGTGTAGGCCTCAAAGTCGCCGTTGTTGATGGCTTCAATCAGCTGCTCCGTGACTTTGATGATCTCCTGCTTCCGGGCTGTGACCCAAACAAAAACAAATACAGTGAACTTTATATGTGATTACAGAAAAAAAGTTTGAAAATCACAAAAAACTGAAAAACAGACATCGAAAAGTTAAAGAGTGGAACGACATCAAAACAAACTCACAAACATTAGGAGATTAAGTGACAAACAAACAAATGGTGCAGCTGGTGACATGTTAGTGGTTTAACATGAGAACATAAAAATTACCTTTCATGCTAAGTACGTAAGCTAGGAAACAATGAATGCAACAATTAAATAGTACTGCAATAAATAAATAGTACTTATACTAACATAACACGCATTACTGACATACAAATACCAGATACGTCAACATACACAGAACGAGATAATTTCTTTCTCTACCTTCAACAGCATCAAGTCCGCTGCTGTTACAAGCTAACTGAACGCTAACATGGCAGCTCATTAGGTCTACAGAGGCTAGAAGCAACCAGCAGAATGGCAGAAGGAGAAACATGATGCCTGGTCAATTGTCCTTCCTTATTCCAGACAAAAATATCGATCTACTGCTGACAGGACATACTGTATATATGGATAAAAAGCCTCCTGTTTGTAAGAAATCCTGACACAGCTAAAGTAGTGTTGGTTTAAACGTGCCCTTTGCTATTTGCAAACTAAAGTCCACAGTACAAACTTACTAATGCTGACACAATCATTTGAGCTGTGTGTCAATTCTTGCGCCGTAATCCTTTTTATGCTGGCATTTGAAGAGTGCTTAGTTGTCAGTCCAGTCACCTTTTCCTCAAATTCTTACATGAATTAAATTGTGATATTGTGAGAAATGTTACGTGAATATAATTGTAATTCTGTGAGAAAACAATTCTGTATGAGCAAAGATATCAGCATGTGTAAAAAGGTTTTACTGTTGTGTGAGCCTCTCAAATTAGGAAATACTTCACACCAGATTATTCTCAGTATTAGTACTTTAAAACCACTGTGGCTGGTTTCTTTGACAGTGAATAACCATGGCGGTAATAATCGTCCATAGCACCCAGAAAAGTTTTCCATTGTACAAGATGATCTCAGCAGTCATTCGCAATAAGCAAACAAAACTTGTGCATGAAGTTGCACAACATGAGAAGCTACGTGACATTGGGTGGTTTTCACTGAGTTTAGACCGAACCTCTGGCCTTTTGCAAGACGCGTTCCATGAATTGTGACACAGTTCAGATTAAATGTGAGCTTTCAGCAGGCTGTGGTTCACCACCACGTCTAAGAAAATGCATGATTTTCAAAGAAATGCAATATAAGAACGGCAAACGTCCGTACCTCTCACATCGTCATCCTCGATGGTAGTATTGGCACTCTCGCTGGACTCCTATTAAATGACAAACAATGCACCCGTCAGGATGACTCAACAACCATCAAATACAAAATTACACCCTGCCATGGCTGCACATTAGTTTTCCATTCACACAGCAGCTCACTTTGTCATTATCTACTTTAAAGTGATATGCTGGTGATTTTAGGGAAATTACATCTGAATAAAGCACTGACATGGTTTTATCTTTTTGTAAGTTGGAGCATTTTGGAGATCCAAAGCAGTCACTTGCCAGGTCTTTGAGTGGATCCATGGAGCACATTGAAAAGCCTCTAAAAGGAAATCTACATGAAATTATGAGTAAATTGGATTTCCACAGCTTGCATAATGTTACCTCAATAGCTGAAGTAGCTAAGCAAATGCTATGGAGATATACGTTCAGAGTACTGTTTCTACTTACAAGGCGTATCGTCATTATAACACAACACAGCTCTAGCTTATTGTGGCGTGCATAAAGAGTGTTGTCGGAGAAATAGCACTGGGGATGCAAAAGGACCTGTGAAGTGAATGCCAAAAATACTCCAACTTCAGATAAAAATGCACTGTTTTTAGCGTTTAGCATCTTAAGTGACAAAAAAGTTCAGATATGGATGATGGATCAGTTCAACCCCATTATTCATGATCATGAGTACTAATATTGGATAAAGTCCAAGTTTACATGTAAAGGTTTACACATATCCATTGAGAAAAAAAAGGAAACAGCTTAAACCACAATAAAGCACTGCATGTTCACGTATGAATCTACATAACCTCAGTCTCTTGCTGTACATCAGAACCATTACTAAAAAAATTCACTGTGCACCAGACACCAGCATGCATTTGTGACCTCACACCATCATCCATAAATTGTACACAGTAAAAATCTATCTATCTTTCTATTTCAATAACAAAATGCTTTTATTCTTTTAGTTTATTTTATTTAACATAACAACCTGGCTACTTCCACGCACATATGGTCTCTCTGATTGATCTATGCACACATAATCCTGCAGTCATGCTCAAAAACTGTCGCTGCTGTGGCTGAACAAACATGATGGTAGAGCAGCTCATTAACAAAACCACTACTTAATAAACATTTAGATGCAGACTTTAAACATTCATCTGAAAATGTTACATACAGAGATAAGATGTAAACACTGCTTTGATCCAAATTGATATTGCAATTTACTAATCATCATTGTAATATCAAATAGAGACATTTATGGCAATTCCTATACCTACTCCTAATGTTATAATTCCTTATATATAAATAATACATATTTCAATGTGTCAAGTCCTTTATATAGATTGAAACATTATTTTTGAAACGCTGTTGAAGTAATGATGATGTGTAACTTTTACACATGATTATACAAATGTCTGTATCTTTACGCCATCTTTCTACTGGGTTTATTTCTTGCCTGACAACACCAAATAACACACAAACAATGTGTTCAAAAAGCAACAGACGGTATATACTCTACTTTAACCAACACACACAACACCAGGAAAACTGAAGTCTTCACAGCAGCACATCCTCTACTGTGTACCTTGTTTCCATCAGCAGGGTTGTGGATAACAGTGGTTTGAGGCTCCTGATTTGAAAGCACGGCAGAATAGTAGGAAGAGATTGTGGCAAAGAATTAAAAAGTAGTAAAGTTAAGAAAACTGAAAATTTAAAGAAATAATAAATTGGTACGACAGGAAAGAGAGAGAGAGAGACAGAGAGAGAGAGAATAAGAGTTTACGGCCTTTCTCTGGAAAGCAAATCTCAAGAACAGATCACTACGCTGAACCACCCTGATTATACGACACAATGATATATCAGTGGCTCGCTGCTCATCACAAACAATCTAACACCAGTTCCACACAGAACGCGATGGCACAGTGCCAAACACAGAGTTGCAGAAAATAAATAAATGAATGAATAACTTTTTACTGAGCCACAAAACATCAGAAAAAATGTCAATGACAGAAATGTAATGCTTTCCTTTGTGGTAAGTGATATTGCAAAATGGTTTGTTGGTTTACATTATGCATTAAGTGTGATTTCCTGAGCAAGGTTCATCATAGATCAGATCCCCTGAATAAAAGAGGGCCTATAACGGTGATGATGTGCTGATGTGTACAAATATAGGTGGACTGAATCCAGTCCACCTATTTCTATTCATTTTAATTATTACTCTTAATTAAAATTCCTTTTCAATAGCTTTTAATTGTTTAAGTTTCTTTAACCGCAGAATTTTGTAAGAGACATTAGTAATTTATTTGGATAACAGCCTGCATTTCATCTGAATGTCATTAATAGTGCCTGAATGGTCGAGTGTGGAGCAAAACAAAGAATATTTCAAAACAAAAGACGTTGTCTAAGGAGTTTATTTTGTGTCTTACTTGTCTCAGGAGCCTGTACGGTCAAGGAGACTTTTATAAACACTAACATTTCTTTTACATGTTCAGCCTAGCATTATTATCATGATCATCATTGTCATTACCATTATTATCGTTATTAGTAGCAGTAGTAGTAGTAGCAATAATAATATATGTTTTCAGAATCTTATTAGATACTTTTTATATTATATTTATTCAATCAAAATTTTACCTTGGTTTTTTAATTCTTATTATAAATCAGCAGATCATACATATACTGTATATACAGGAAACGCAGTCCTGATACGGTGATGAGTCAATTCAATCAACAAAGCAATTTAAAAGATGGATATAAAAAATCTGATCTTACACAACCTCTGCAGGCATTAACACCAAAAAAAACACCACAATCAATATGACGCAATAAGATAAACAGATGTCACTGAAAGTATGAACAAATAGAAAAGACAGGCATGCAAGCAGGCGGACAGTGTACCAGAGACGGAGTGGGGACAGGCTCTTTGGGGCTGGTGACCACATTGGCCTTGTTGATCTGGAGGGACAGAATGGACAGATAGGCAGAAGGACGAGACAGGACAGAATTGACAAGGCTTAGTGCCCAATCAGTCTGTCTTAAGGCAGCCACCGTGAAGGGAAGATGGAACATAATGCTCAAGAACTGCCAGGAGAAGTGCCACGTGTAGACAGTCCCTTACAATTGTGGAGCCAGTAACCTCCAACAACAAATAAAAAGGTGTAAAAGGAAGAGTAAGCCAAAAGTCAGCATCTAAATCTAAGATGTCTAGGATGTTTAAGTTCAATCACGGGGTTGACATATCTGCTTGACAATATTTCACCATTCATAGGACACAAAGCACAATGTGGGAAAAGATAGCAAATTTATGAAGGACTGGCAGAAATAGTTTGACTTACTGCAAACTACAGCGAGTACTGGACTCAACCAAGTTCTTCGTAGTTATTTGTCAAAACTGCTGCTCCTTTTATTGCTTTTAAGTACATACTTCACTACATACTACCTTTTAAACGAAGCCTCACATTAAGTGAACCCTTGTCACACCTCTGTTCAAACGTGGAGATGCCAGTAACTTTAATAGTTATTGTCTCATCTCTAAACTATCATGCTTATCCAAAATTTTTGAATCCTTAGCCAAACAAACTCAAAGATCATCTACACAATCACTCAGTTTAAAAGACACACTGTAGGCAAATCACAGTCTCATCTCTGCTGTCTCATTAGTTGTTGATAACATTGTGACCAAGTTAAGAGCTAACATTGTGTTGGCTTATTTATCAACCTCTCCAAAGCATTTGGTATGGTTGAACACAGAACACACTGCTACAGAGACTCTCTTCCATTGGCTCTGCCCCATTACGTGCAGATGGTTTCAAAGCTATGTCTCTCAGCAATCGATGTGTAGCACTAGGTGCGGTGAAATCTGATGACATTTATACTGTGAATCTGACCCTGTAAACTTGGATATTGAGCACCTGCTTTTAACAATCTTTAGAATGAGTTTTTTAGTTAGTTTTAGTTAGGTTTTTTTTTAAGACATTCATTCATCTTTATTTCTTAGCTTACTTAGCCACCTAGCTCCAACTGTAACATGAACAGCTAAAATAAAGTTAACTTTTATAAGAAGCATGATATTAATTTTGAAAAACACTTAAGTAAATGACAGTAAGTACAAGATATCTAAAGACAGAAGACTGAACATTATTACATTTACAAAATCAAGACCCACGCAAATAGCAAATTTAAGTAAAAAATAACATAACATTTTAATTGGCAAATAAAATAAAAAAACTTTAAAAAAGAATCTGAAAAGGAGCAAATATTCTCCAAAACAATAAATAATAATAAAAAAAAACATCATGTTATTGCATTCAAACCAAGGAGCACAAATAAATGTACACCCATATTTATGGCCTAAATCAATGATGTCATGATAGGAAATCGAACGATTAAATGAACTTCAACTTAGAAAAGCTCTGCTTTTCTCTAGCTGCATACTTGTATATAATAATGAAAAAGAAATCCACAGAAATCTCTAGGATGACTATGTCTTATTCTAACAAGGAGCAGCATGCAAGTAACAAACAAGTGGAAGAATTAGAATTAGTAGGAGAAGAATTAGGTTCCAGACTATCATAGACCTTTGTGATGTGCATAAACACCCCATTCCAAAATGTAATGTTGATGCCAATGCCTCCCATCTTCACCCACCCTCAAATGAGGCAACATGTACTATGTATAATGCTGAAATGAAGCTGAGCATTACACCATCAGTGACACAATAAGGTGCTACAGCTAAGCTGCAAAGTTGCAATGAAATGCAGTCTAAACATATACATAACTATACATATCGGATCAAAGCTTTCTATGGAAGGAATCAATAATAGAAACGATAAAGGACCCACAACTTACTTTGACACCATCTGGTTTTTTGTTCAGCAGGCTCTTCGCTGCTATAGAGAAAAACAAAGTAATAAAATCAGCAACACACATAGACATGCACAACATGTATGTCCATCTGTTATATCAGCCTCCCGGCACCTCTATTCTCGGCTCATTTTCAGTGAAGTGCTGCCTTGTTTTCTCTCACATACAACAGAGACAGAGTTTTAGGTATTATTAGGAGTAAAGTTTGGTAAGATCATGTGAGAAGAGACCATTCCTTCACGTTTTAGTGGCCAGAAAATGACCAGTCAATTAATATGCGCACAAAGTCTGGGACATACACCAGATGAGCACCAGGTTGTGAAGATGATCACTGACAATTATGTTTTCATTAGATACGTTCTGGATTTTATAGAGGCTTACCCTTTAAATGAGTTACCACACAAGAGCAAGGAAGGGGAGGAACAAAGACAAGCTCTGAAGGCATTCTTATGGTGACATTATTTGCCAATAAAAGGTCAAAAGTTTTAAAGTCTAAGAATCAATGAGAGCTTATACGCCTGTCTTCACTGTAGTAGGATCAGTGCTACCTGAGAAGTTGCGTGTGGCGATCATGGTAGTCAGGATGGCACCCTGGGGAGAGAGAAAATCCTCTTAGACTAAGTGTCATTGAAAATGTTCAATGTTTAATGGTACCTCACTAATTGTAAAGCACTGAATTAAATGTAAAAAATGCAAAATTTGATGGTTGTATATCTAAGAACTCTGTTGTACAATGTCTTCTTAAACTCAATACTACAACTTAATGCACTACTCCATGATTTAATATACTATAACTTATGGTATTAAATTGTTAATGAATGGTTACCCACTCACTGAAGGACACTGTCTCATTCCAATGACTTACTATACTATGACTTACAGCAATATACTATGTCCTGCTATAATATGGCTTACTATTACTTATAGTACTACACTATGACATAATATAGCATTACGTTATATTCTTTATTATCTTACCAAAGCATTCCTTCAAACACTATGACATACTATGCACACTGCCTTACTCTACTATGACCTAATATACTATAACCGGCTGTCCAACACTATGCAATACTATGACATACTGTACTCAACTAAGGCATAGCATAGTATGCATAGTAGTGAATTTGTTATTTTAAACCACTACATAATAAATAGCTTCCACATAATGTAGGATCACAATGAACAAACTAATGAGGGGTACAGTAAGGACAGAAAGCTGCAGTGTGTCTTCACTGTCATCTGTGAGGAACTGCCTTAACTGATATCACTCCTCCAAATCTTTTGTGCTTTGTGATCTATCTTTCTTAAATACTGCAAAAGTTTGACCTTGTTGTCTCAGGAAAAAAAAAGAAAGAAAAAAGGAGCAGTTTGCTCTCCTGTAATAATAAATTAGTTCTACTGTGTATCTCAATAACTTTTGTTTCTCTCACCCATATATTGCGGGAGGGAAACGGGTGTAATTTCTTAGTAAATGTGGCCTCTAGAGTAGTGCCATATTTATGCAGATATTTCACTTCAAATCTCATCTGTACTGAAACTTTGATAATAACATATGCTCACCTTGAGTTTCCTTCTAGCGTTGAATTTCTTCAGGCACTCCACTGTCTCCTGTCTGTGCATCATGGATGCCACGGTGGAGCGTTGCTATAACCACAGATATAATGTAGTTAAGACATATGGGTGTGTGTTGTCTGCTGTGACTCTAAACTGTGAGATTTGTGCAAGGAGTGTTAGAGACATACGCAGATCCACGGGTGTTTGAGGGCATCAGTGGCAGTGACCCTCTTGGCTGGGTTGATGGTCAGCATTTTGTTAATGAGGTCTTTGGCCTCTGGAGTCACTGTGTCCCACTCCGGAGAAGGGAACTGCAAGCAAATACAGCAAGTTGGGCAGGTTGAAATTGTGGACTGATTACAGAGTTACATGTCTGGTCTGTTACAGAAAGAGAAATAAAAATCAATACACAAGCAAAGGCAGCAGAGGGCAAAGGCAAACATTTCTCTGTAATTTGCCAAATCATACCGAACATGCATGTCTGTGTATATTTAATTGTAATAATCCAACTTGTTGACCTTGAAATATTTATTATAGTTGGGGATACTACTGGTAGACAATATTCAATAATGTTTGGACTGTCCTAAGTGGCACTCCATAGCCTTTTAAGATACAATAAAACAGCCTGTATTTTAATGAATCAGCACAATGTCAACTGGGCTATACATGGACGAATACACAACCGTGCACACTTACAAACCTAAACAAAAACATTTGCAGAGGCAATATCAAGGGTATGAATGAGGACTTTGTTGACAAAGTGGTAAACAGATAAAAACTCACATCATAAGCTCCAGCCTTAATCTGTTGGTAGAGTCTGTGTTGGTCCTCATCCCAGAAGGGAGGATATCCCACCAGTAAGATGTAGAGGATCACACCTAAACACACATACACACACATAAGCTTTAATATTTCATGGTATGGTGCATTCTGAACATCAAATTTTCACTACACTAAGAGACACAAGTAGTACTGCTCTTAATATTTTCTTTTGAAGTAGCGTTAAGCCTTTGGATGTTCTGTGGAAAAGGTTACTGATTGGCCATGACATTTGTAGAGATACAAGCAGCAGCTCAATGCGGCATCCCTTGATTAGACAAATCAGTCCACTGATTTTAGTCCAGCTTTCACAGATGTATTAGCAGAAAGTCACAGTTTAGGTCTTTGGGATCTTACCGCAGGCCCACATGTCCACCGGCTTGCCGTAGGGATCTTTCCTCAATACTTCTGGAGACAGATACCCCGGTGTCCCTGCAAAGCCTGGACATAACACACAGCATACAGATGCATTGAAATGGCCTGCACTTTCACTGGAAACCTGTGCAAACCAAGGCATTCAACAGGAAGATTGTAAAGGACTTTTCCAGCCTGCAAGATAAAACTGTCAGAGCTTTCTCTCGGTTTTGTATGGATATGGCCCTAAAGGTAGGTTCAGTTAAGTCCAGGCTACACAACCCTAACCCCATGACAAAAATGCATGATCTGTGGTGGAATGCAAGCCAGATAAGTCATTCCACTATTTCCCATTATCAGCAGTTGCTGTTTGGCATCAGCAAATCACAGCTCATCTGTACCGGGACAAAGAAACATAAACAGAACCCATCAGCCCTGTAGGTTGGGGGCTCCCATTGTAATATGGAGGCTATAGAAAAATAAGCTTCGGTGGACAGAAATTTGTATCCTCACTAAAACCCAGCAAATATTAAAATCCTTGAAATGGTATTCAGGGCTGACCTACTTTCATTATATATCTCATTTGGATATCTCCTTTGAATATACAAACAAACAAACCCCTTCCTAAAGGCTAAATATTTCATGGTAGCTGCAGAAGAGTTTCCCAAAAAGGTATGCTTTTTGGTAAAGTTTGACCACTTTGGCTGACAATCAGGACAATGTACCCTACTTCTTCAACAGTATCAATGTATCAACAGACCCTTCGGCAAACCACTACTAGTATTACGTTTGAGAACAGAGAGATCTGGTTCCAGATGCCATGAGGGGATTGAACTAATTATTTTACTTCTCTATGGGATTAGCATAGGAGAAATAGGCAGACAACCATAATGTAACACAAGCATGAAAAAGATTAGTCACTCATATTTATCTGATTTGGAAGTTTAATCAAATGTAATACTAGGAAAAGAAACCTCTGTTGTATCATTTCACATTTCTTTATAGCTCAATATTATCTCTGAAACAGTAAAACAAAGAATGATTAATATAACATCTTACATTGTAAACAATGATAGAAAATATGGAGAATGCAGCTAAACAATGGAAACTGGTTTGATTATAGCAACATACATATGGCCAGATAATGCATTCAATAAATATTCAGAACCACTGTCTCATTGACACACTACAGCCACATTCCAAGCTTAACAAAATTCACACTACAGATTTTTCATATATTCAATTTTATTTCTATATTTAATATGTTTATTATTTCATGCATGTTAAAAATATACTATGATTTAGGCAATAAAATTATTTTTTTGTCCAAACATTGAAAAAACTGTATCAAATGAGACTCCATATGTGATTACAATTTTTTGTCATGTTAAATTAAGTTGTTAACCCTTTCAGTCCTTTGTCTGTATCACTGATATTTAGACTAAACCTGTTTAAATCTGATACAGATATTCAAAGAAAATATAGTATAGAAAAACCTGGACTATCATTCTGGGTCAAGTTAAGACTTTATTAATTCTGACTATAAGCATGTTAACAAATGAAATGATGCCCTCTTTATTTGTTTATGTAGTAATTGTATATAAAGCAGTTTCTGGGTATTTCTATAAACCACAAGCCACACTACAAGCTTGCTACAAGGCCCTGTTTTTGTTTTTCATCACACCACATGCAGCTAACATTCATGAGTTACACTCGTGAATTCATTGGTGACTTATGACATCTATACTGGACTATATAAAAAATGGATGCAAAGCTAAAACCACATTTTGAATACAAAATCCACTTAATTATCTCTGTAACTTGGGGTCTGTTTGGAAAATATGCGTGTGTGTACTAACCAAACCATGCCTGTTGGTCTCCCTGCACTTCATTAGCCAGGCCAAAGTCTGCCAGTTTCACTGCTGCTCCCTTCATCTTGCTAGCTAGGAGCAAATTCTCTGGCTTGGAATGAAACAAAACACACACAAAAACATTTTTAGCATATGTAAAATAAGCATGACTGATGACTGTCTCAGAATTTTTTATTACCTAATATTGTGGTTACTGGCAGCTCATAAGCAAGTTTCATCATAAATTCTAAATATAGTAGAGTAACCACAATAGTTACTAATGTCACTATGCATTTGAGCATGGTCAAAATAATTGCTAAACTAGTGGCCAGAGTCATGTCTTTCAATGAAATCCACAGAAATACATTTAATCTTGACATACATGTTTCAATGCTGTTGGTGCAGTTAGTAGAGCTGGGGTGAATTAGCAGCTTTGCAGTTCAAGAGGACATGCAGTGTGGAGAGGAAAGCAAAATAATAGGGGGTATATGACAAATGAGGTCAACGGCAAAATGCAGCGATTGCAAATGCTCCATTAGACCTCCACCTACCCCTCAGCAACCATCTCATCACCCAATACCAATCCCTGCCCAAAAAGATAAACAAACCCTGGAACCTGGATGAGAGGCAAAAAAAAAGTGACTGGGGAGATTTTTACCATGAAACTCTCCACAGTAAAACTTCCTCTGAGAGCACTTTACTCTACTTCAAATGTTTGCAATAATTTTTGCTTTGTGAATTCCTTGAGACATTTTGCTGTGAAAAAAGTAGTGCTGCACAATAAATAGGATTAAAATAGAAATTAGGCCACAGGCGTTTACCAAAATGTAAGAAGCTGCAATTTATGTAAATATGTAATGGTGTGAGGAACTACAGTTTATGGTAGTGGTAGTGTGTCTGTGATCTACTTGAGCAGTAGTTTTGTATGTTGGCCCATGGATCACCTTCCTGACTCAGACGCAACCTGGAGACCGCTCATGTGGGCGGTGGGGAGAGGGGCTGAGATTAGTTTTTTTCTTAACCATTAGTTAGATTTCTAGGGCAAATTCTGGCAAGTTGGACATAATCTCTCCAATCTTGGCACTACAGTATTGGACAGGAACTGTCTCATGTCTTTTTCCAGCTCCAACATGGCCGTGCACTTATTTCTCCAGTATGTCAGTGTGGAAAATCCAATCTCACAGAGGTATGTGGTTGTAAAATTTTATCTAGATGGATTTGTTAATTCTCAAACAAGAAATAACTAATTATATGTTGTACAAATAAAAACAACTGTGTCTGGAATTATGTCCATGACATTGACAAACATTATTTTGTCAGTTATAGACCACCTGCAATACTTCCATGGTTAACCAGGGGGCGCAGGCCATCCATTGAAAACCATGTAGTGGGGAATTAAGGTTATCCAATAGCAGCCCCAGTGGGGCGTGTGAGAAAATTAGTTGCTCAAAAATGCTGCACGTTTTGCCTGAAGAGATTTTAGATGTGTCAAGCAGTGTAAGCACACAAACATGGGGGTGTTGAGAGCCAAATGTACTGCAGTACAGTTTGTTTAACATTAGGAAATTGTTCTGATCGCATGTAACATAACTCCACAAAAACATGCTGCAAACTCAAGGTACAATATTCTATTATTATTAGTTTATTACAGATATCATTATGTTTATATGGGAAATCACATGAAAGCAGAGAGCAGAAAACAAGTGTTTTTCATAGTGCTCTTGCTCATTTGTTTTGCTCTAATTTGTTTTGTCATTGTGTTTCTGCGGTGAGCCGTGGAAACTGCATGGCAACAGCCAATCAGCTTTTAGAAAGATGTCTTTCAGAAAATGCAAAACACAGGGTTATTATGTCTAAAGGTAAACCAGACCTCAGACACACCCACTTCATTTGAGTGGCAAATCAAAGCAATGGAAGCCAACGGCAGAGAGAAACCAACACAGGAGCCACAGGAAAACAAGACCACTGTCAAATTAAATGTTGACAGTGAAAGTTTGCCAGGTGTAAATTGTTTAACAAAGAATTTTACATGTATAAATGAAGCTATTTATAGCTGCAGAGTAATTGCATAGACAGTCGGAGTTATTTTTAGACAAATTTCAGGCACAGCCACCATTACATTCTGCTTGTCTTTATCAGTAAACAACCTGGAAGGTGTAAATTGTAATTTTTAAGGATTGGTCCATGCTAAAACATAATTCTGATCCTATCAGAAATAGCACAAGTGAGACCCTGCAAAACTAGCAGATTTTATTCTCAATCTACTAAAGTCTAGACTCTCAAAACCATGAATCTCACTCAATTTCTCATATCAAAAAATATTAAAGTAGAGTAGATAATTTTGTACAGAAACACAATTGGTTATATTTGGAGAAATCATTTTAACATCCTGAAAACTCTAAATAAATCAAATGCTCTGAAACAAGAATTTTAAAAATCTGATATCTGTTACTCTAGTAAGCCTGAAACATACTGAGCCAACCTGCCCACTACCTACGTAGCAGTCTGCCCGTCCACTCATTGCACAAGACCATATTATCATGCCGAATGTTACAGGCTTTTAGTGTGTTTGTGTGTGTGTGTGTCTGTGTGAATGACACTATGCTTGATCTGTGTGATCTGTGTATGCATGTTTTAGTTCTTAGTTCGTTGCTCGTGCTTTCCATGGCGTGTGTGTGAATGACACAGTTTTTCCGGCCTTATAATATAATATTTTTTTCCCTGATCCGCTGCTGTTTGAATGAGACTTGAAGTAGTTGTAGGTGGATACGGCTGTGATAAGCTGCTCCACGACTCTCAGTACTCATAGCGTGCGCTCCTTTATTGAAGGGATGGATTGTATACTTTCAAAATCCTGCTTACTCCCTTGCCTAACCTTGCTTAACTTTAAATGTAGCCTAAATAAATCCTGGTAAAACAAAATAAAACAAATAGCTGGAAGAAAATTGGGGATGCAGCCTTTGTCAATTACACCCCAAAGCTATGGAACGCACTACTGATAAGTATCAGGGAATCCAACTCACTGAAATCTCTGAAGCAGCGAAGATGGCCAAAACTGCCAACGTTATGTTGTAGTGTATATTTAATTTTAGGTAAAGGTGTGGAATATGGAAATGGCCATTGGGCAGTTGTGGAGGGGGAGAAAAAGCACAAGCCCAGAACATTCAGAAGGCACGTTTGAATCAGCACCAAGAGGACAGAGGAAGTACAAACACGACAAAGAACAGGAAAATTAAAACACTGAGTTTTTGTAACTCTCTTCTGTGTCTGCTTACCTTTAGGTCACGGTGGACCACGCCCATCTGGTGGCAATGGAGCACGGCCTCTAGGATCTGCTGAATGCAATGACTGCATGCAAACACCAGGGGGTGTGGGTTAGTAACATGCTACCACTCAGTCTGTGGCTCTAAGCTTGCTTTGACACATAGGGAGCTGACGGCCGTGTTGTTAAAATGGATATCAGTGTTTCAGTGACAATATAGGATGCTTAATGTTGTTCTCACTGTCAAACAGCTGACTTTAAATCAAGCAACTCTCCACTCCAGTGTCAAAATGGATGTGTTAGCTCTTGGCCAACTGGAAGCCAGACCTTGGTAGAGAGGAGGAAGATGTTTCCGATAGCAGGAAGGTGTACTGTGACAAGGTATTTGTAGGGGATTACTTGAGGCTCCCAGCTATGTAAACATCAAATATTACATTTGTGTCTCATTTGCATTTATTTTTTGCTCCCTTATAAAAAAGTTGAACTTGCAGCTATGCCCAGTATAGGTGTTAATTCAGGCTACATAACCCGATCACTAAAAATGTATAAATGGTATGTAGGTCACATGGTCCTTTCATGTTCTTCTGTATTTGTCAAAATGTGTAGACTGCCTGTCTTCTGTGAGAATATATTCTGTACATGTGGAAAACAAAAAAAGTGTCTAATTTGAAGTTTCTTGTACACTTACTGAATTCACGTCCTGCAGACGCAGTAAGCTCAATCTAAGTCTGGACTATATCACCTGCATTATTGTTTTGGTACAGTTGCAATGATATCTGTGCAAAAGCAACGCAATCTCAGAGGCAACATGCCTGACTATGTTTTCCAGCTCTTCCTGGACAATCACATAATGTTTCCAGGCCAGATGGGATATATACGTGGAAATAATAGTCATTTCTTACTGACAATATAGTCAAGTTTTAATGTGCATGTAAATGTAAGGGTAGTCGGAGTATACCGTCTCAGTGTGCATTTTCTCACACTCAATAATGATAACATGTCAAGTATACTCGGCAAACATACTGTATATCCTCAATTCTGTCTCCATAAACAATTTACTTGGATGCTTGACCTAATCAAAGAAGAGACAAATAACTTAAGTACAGAATGCTTGTTTGTGGTAAAATTGCATTCAATTATTTGACATACTATCACCACAAAATGGTAATGAATGCTTTTAGTGTGTTGATTGGTTGGAATGTAAATTGTCAGATTAATAGACAATTGTCTTATCTGAAGTTGAAAAGGGTCAATGTAGTTCCTCCTCATCTTCTTCCTCTCAATGCTCCATTTGGTCTTTGCCTCAGTGGTTTCTACATGCATTTTGTGCCCTAGTGTCCATGGGGAGTGGGGCAGCATTAACTACAGCACCCAGGGCCTCCTCTCCAGCCAACCTGCCCACTCTGCTCTCTGCCCACTCAGATTTCATAACATCTGCATTGGCAGGTGGTGGGGCAGGGTGACTAGCGGAGGAGGGGGTGTGGTTTTAGAGGTGGTATCGCTTGATGATAGGTTAATTGGTCAAGCAGTGGAGGAGTGGGCGAGGAGCCAGAGGTGGGAAGGCGTGTGTCTCCTCGTTGTTACTGATAACATTTACCAACCTTTAGGTCCCTGTGCACTATGCCGTTAACATGGCAATGATTAACACTTTCTAGAATCTGCTGTATGCAGTGACTGTGGAGAAAGAAGACATCAGGCCCGGAGCAAAAAGGAGAGGAAGAGGGAGAACAGGTAAACATCAGAAAACAAAACAATACAAGGAGTAAACATGACTAGACAAAAACAGACAAAGGAAAGTTTTAAAGAGAAACTCAACCGATTTTACAAAATGTAATGGTTTTCAAATAAAAATTCAAAATAAAAGTAAATGGAAAATAAATTAAAAAAAAACAAAACTAGATCACTGACATTGTTTTTTGTGTTTAGGTTGGAGCGTTTCTCGATATTTTCCATTCACTTACCAGGTCTGTAATCCATACAGTGGACCATTATGGATCTATAAAATACAATACATAAGCACAACAGAGTTCTACCGGAATCCGCAAAATACCTTTAGCTTTTATTGCGATTTGCATAATTTCTGTCATAAATTATCATTCTTATTCATATCATTCATAATAAATCATTCTGTAATAAAAAGAAAAATAGCATGGTTGTCCGCATGGTTCACTCAAAGGCCTACAGACCTGATAAGTAAACAGCAAGTATGTCCAAAAATGCTCTAAACAATGAAAAACAACGTGATATAGTGTGGCTGCAGAAAAACAATACATTTTGTGAAATCACTGGAGAAGCATTATGATAAATAGGATGGAGGTAAAATTGTGAAAAGATACATACAACATGGAGGACATATTTCAAGGAAGGAGGGAAGAACAGAGAAATTGAAACGGAAGAGTTTGGAGACAAAATGTGAATCAAGGAGAACAACATAGGGTATGTGTATACAATGTCTTACAAATATTCAATCTCGGGAAGTATCTAACAAGACAATTGTCTTGGTAGCTAGTTCCAACACTACAGGAGACATTTTCCAAGCTGAATGGCTTCTAGAAAACTTACAAAAAAATCTATAAATTGTGTGAGAAAATAAACTCTAACGTCTCATTGGCAGCAATAACCTCAGTTGAAGTGGTCAGAGCAGATTATAGACTGCTTTATTTGGTTTGAAACCATTTGGGATCATTATGAGGCCAATAATTGTAGATCAGCACCGTTTGGTTCCCTGATGAGTTGTGACAATTTAGCACACAGCAAAATCTACTAGTTTATGGCCTGTTATTTTGGAAAAATCAAGCACACCATGACATCTGTCTCTCTTGCCTCTGTATGCACAAGTTGTGACACCAAGTTACAAGACTCAGTGATTGCAAAGTACAGTGGGATATGTTAATTACACTGACCTGGCATCAGCTTCACTGTAGTACTCCCTGGCAACAATGTCCTCAAACAACTCCCCACCAGTAACTCTGAGGGAGACAGAATCGGAGTGATCAGTCGACATAAGGAGATGATGAAACAAATACTGATTTATACAAATAAAGATCATGGGTATGAAGTCAACAATAACAAATGACTACAATGACTTTTGGCTTTTATTGGCAGTTGGTAAAGCAGCTTATTGGTGCATTTCTGTCATCTACTGGATTTGAGGACTGCACACTTTGCAGGACTTCATACATGCTATGCATATATTTCAGATGCAATGCACCTAACCTATATGCTTGGAGGTGGATGGAAACTGGAGCGCCCACATACACATGGGGAGAAGATTATACTCCACACACGCGGGTGGGGTTTTATGTAGACAATGTAGCTCAAAAGTTACGTCATGATTTGGGGCCTCGATGGTGACATCACTGCAATGATATATTTCAACATGATCATACAGCACTTGGGTGGATTCAGCTGTTAAGACTTTCCATGTGGTGTGTTTCTCAATTCCTGCTCTTACAAACTTACAAATCAAACACCAGGTAGTGATAGCCTTCTTCTGATATGCTGTCATGGAGCCGCACTAAGGGGAGGGGAAACAGAAGGAAAAAGAGAGAAATTACATTTGTTTAAGTCCAGATATACAGTTAGGCTGCTTTCACATGCAAAGTAGTATTTGTCATGTGGTGAGTGATCTGTGTGTTGCTGAACTCATAGCTTAGAGAACACATTTAAGACAATACTGACAATGGCAACATACACCATCAGTTAACGCCTGGGGTAGGTGCATTCACACTTTACAGTGATGGATTTGAGTGACAAAATTCCCACAGTGCAACAATAGTTCCTATTTTGTGTGGTACATGTGCTGTCTTGCTAATAACGTCCACTTCCAGTGAAGCATTAGCACACTAGACGCATATACTTGTTTTCTCTGTTTATAGTGCTTGGGTCTTTTAATTGAGTGTGAAAGTTGGGGTGCAAAGCTGTCTATCCTTTAACATTTGGAGAGCAGGTAGTGATGGCTGCAGAGAAAAATACTCGGCAGGATGTCTCAATAAGCCAGTTAGCTAGACTGCCTGATAGAGAATGAGACTGTGATAAAAATAGTTTAACATTAGTGTCCTACACGTGTGGAAGTGATCTTGTGAGGACTGCTAAGGCAAGATTTTCATGCAAATTAAATCCTATAGCTAGCCTTACACCATGGGCATGTCTACAACTGTGTTTCCTCCACCACACAAACATGAACACACACTACAAAGCCTCCCCTGTCATCCAAAAGGATCCACAGACAATACAGCTGTACCTCAGTAATGATGTGGCCACTCACTGAAACCTGATATTTGTTGTTTTGTCATTAGATGCATTTTCTTTTGCCTCAGTGAATATCAGCAATGCAAGTCGATAAATGAGGGGATGATAAAGGGATTATTTGTTTTAACGATCCATTTAGAAGATGTCACAGACATCTGTCAGCAAGCCAGCTACTTATTGCAGAGATCTGGGTTGCAGTATCATTTAGTGCAGAACTGTGTGTATACAGTACTGTGAAAAAGTCTTAGGCCACCACTATCAAACCTGGTGTAATAGACCTTTTTCACAGCATCACAGCAGTCATTCTGACAGTAAATAGTGATGAAAGTAGGACAAATACAGGTGTTATCAATAACATTAATTTTAATTTTCATTCCATTTAGGTTGAAGAGAGCCTGGTTCCTGCTACTGATCAAGTGTAAAGGGAGGTCACACTAAATACTTGACACTTTAGCCTATAGAAGCTGTTCTTTTCTGATTTTTTACTGTTTTTTAATGCTACATACACATTTCCTGTATTTTCTGGTTATCTTCTAAAAAAGAAATAGAAAACAACAAATCTAACGGTGGCCCAAGACTTTTGCACAGTACTGTATAAATATATACATATTCCTACTGAAGAAAGCCTACAGACATTTAATTTCTGAAAAAAAAATTAACGCTTAATCATCAGTATAACAGCAAGTCAATCAAACTTCAGGGATATCAATCTGTCCATTTAGGAAGCACAGGTGATTGTAAATGAATTTCACTTGCTTTGGTGCAAATTAAAGTGAAAATAGGTGCAATGGAAATGCAACAGCAAGACTACCCTCAAAAAGGGAATGGTTTTGCATGTGGTGGCCACAAACAGTTGCTCTCTCCTCATCCTTGGTATGGTACATCCATACGCGCAGTCACAAGAAGGTTTTCTGTGTCTCCCAGCACAGTCTCAAGAGCATGGAGGAGATACCATGAGACCGGCCGTTGCACAAGGGGAGTTGGACACGGCCGTAGAAGGGCATTAACCCAGCAGCAGGACCGGTATCTGCTCCTTTGTGCGAGGAGGAACAGGAGGAGCACTGCCAGAGCCCCACAAAATTACCTCCAGCAGGTGACTGCTGGGTATGTTCCTGACCTAACTGTCACAAACAGAATCCATGAGGGTGGCATAAGGGCCCGACGTCCTCTAGTGGGACCGTGCAGCTCGATTGGCATTCGATAGAGAACATCAGAATTGGCAGGTCCACCAATGGGGCCCTGTTCTCTTCACAGATGAGAGCAGGTTCACACTGAGCACGTGATAGGTGTGAAAGAGTCTGTAGATGCCGTGGTGAACGTTATGCTGCCTGTAACATCATCCAGCATGACCGGTTAGGCGGTGGGTCTGTGATGGTCTGGGGAGGCATGTCCTTGGAGGGTCGCACAGACCTCCATGTCATAGCCAACGGAACCCGACTGCTGTTAGGTACTGGGATGAAATCCTCAGACCCATTGTCAGACCTTATGCTGGTGCAGTGGGCCCTGGGTTCCTCCTGGTCCAGGACAATGCCAGGTCTCATGTGGCCAGAGTGTAGAGGCAGTTCCTGGATGACGAAGGCATTGATGCCATTGACTGGCCCTCACGTTCCCCTGACCTAAATCTAACTGAGTGCCTATGGGGCATTTATGGGCGTTATGTATTGGTGCATCCGAAACTGCCAAGTACTGCAACAGACTTTCCAGGAGCTCGCTGATGCTCTGATCCAGGTCTGGGAGGAGATCCCCCATGACACCACCCGCTGACTCATCAGGAGCATGCCCAAACATTGTTGGACCATACACACTACTAAGTCACATTTTGAGTTGCCATGATGAAAATAATGCAAGTTGAATCAGCCTGTGATGTCAATTTTTCACTTTGATTTTCGGTGTGATTTTGAATCCAGCCCTCAGTGGGTTATTGTTTTTAGTTTCATTGACTGTTGTTAAATCATTTTGTTCTCAACAAATTATACAATGTACATCAGTAAAGATTTTCAACTTGAATAATTTGTTCATCAAGATCTGATGTGTGATTCAAGCGTTCCCTTTTTTTTTTTGAGCTATATATGTATAGAGAGAGAGATTGTAGTTGAATAATCAAGAGAATAATCAAAGGCGATGATAGAAAAGACTTGCGCCTTAAAAATGTGACTACACTTCAATTTAAATTTAATATCAAAACAATTATTTACTAATGAAAAGACATAATCAGGAGTAATAATAATAAATCATCGTCACTGCAGTTATCAATATGTAATATGTAAAGAAAACTGCTTACAACTGCTGTAATTGAGCACATCAGTAATGGTGAGAAGATTTCATCCTTTACTAATTGTAGGAAAGAAACATTTATTCCATGTCTTGACCTTCTCATTATTCACACCTGCACATGCTTGATTTACATTTGTGACCAAATGGTCTCCTGCCAAACAATGATTGGCTGGTTGCAGATTGTGCAGGTGTCATTATTATTGTCTCTGCACACATTGTCTCAAGAAAATTTGAGGTCCTTTTTGGAGGTCACTGTGATAATGAATCTCACTGATGTCAATCAACAAGTGAGCTAATGAATAAGTTGGGGAATCCTAGCAGGGACATCTTTCCTGTTTTTCCTTTTTTGACCATCATCCATCCACAGGTCTTTAATCTTTATTTAGCAGTGGAAATTAGAGCAGCTGCTGCTCGGTGCTTCTCATTCACAGTCTTGCACTGTTAATCATAATACTGATGAATTAAATTATTCCTGTCTCTGTCTCACTACAATGATAACGATGATACATGAAATTCCTATTTTATTTGTTTCATAACTGCCAAGGAGGTTAAATCTTCAACCATGTTAGTCTGCCTGTCCAGGACTACTCAAAAGTTTACAAAATGAAGCACTGCATAAACTCTGAGAACATTGTAGTAAGGTGTGCACCAGGTGATTGTTTATCAGCGCAGCATTTAACTCTCGCAATTCGCCAGCTTCAGCAGCTCAGTTCACCAACCGATCAGACCTATGCAAATCACCAAATCACCATTTGTAACTTGTCAAAATCCGGCTTCCTTTCTGCTTAACAGAAAACTTACTTTGTATTACATTGCATCCTGTGCACTTGTTTATGTAGATTGGCACTGTAAATTGGTTAGGGAGGTTAGGCAATTCCTTTGCAAAGGATAAATGAGTTTTGCTCCCTAAAGGTGAGCACCATTTGTGCGACCAGTGTATCTGCCTGTACTGATTTTCATGAAAATCCAGGGACGAATCCATTAAATTCTGGTAGTTTGACATAATCACAACCACTTTAATAATGTGGTCATATCTAGTCAACCTGTTACTGAGAGAAAGCATCATAACTGATGGACTGCTAAGCCTTGGGAGAGCTGTGAATTCTAATGAGTGCCCCTGCAGTTCTTGTTCACTGTTGTAAGAGGCGCCCTGCTCACGTTAGCTAATAAATTTAACTAGCCTAATAACTTGTTTGTTATATTGTGGGAAATCATCTCACGCAAACTTGTTTAACAATTACAACATAGATTGGCTATTTAGATAGTTACTTCGATGTATCTTAACGTTAGTTTGTAATGAAATTGACAGTGCAAACAAGAAATAAATAGAGCGACACTTTAGTTCCACGAGAAATTATTATATATCATAAACTTACTATACATTTCAAGCAACCTGGGAAAAGAAAATGTAAAAGTTAAAAGCCAGATGTCTCTGGTCCAGTCCATGATTACATCCTATATGCAACATTGCTAATCAACATCATTTAATACAGTCCAGGGTTGGTTAAGCAGCGCTGATGACGGATGTAGCTTGCAAGTCAAAGAGGTTGGAAAGACAGGGAGCTCTGAACGGGGGGAGGTGACACAGAGCGAGGCCGAGAGGCTGACTCACGTTTCAGAAGCCCCCAAACGCAAATGATTATTCCCCAACGAAGAGATATTTGACAATATTTGGAACATTAAAAAAAAAGGGGGGTCTCATTGACATGGTGACTACCAGGCCTATCCAATTATAGAAGAAACACTGTATATCATTATATGTTATAGAATATCTTATCAGTGAGACTGGGATGATGAAGTATTACTATTAAGCACTCTACCAATATTAGTATGCTTGAGCAGGCGGCAAATCCTGGCCTCTCGCTCCAACTTCTGATGATCTGTGAAGAAACAAAGAAAACACAAAATTATTACAAACATGCACACACACACACACACACAAACACAGTCACGCTAGCTAACAAACACATGCCCCTTACCCAGAGGTAGTGCTTCACAGCCCCCATGAACAGTGAGAAGGGAGGCAAATAGAGCTAGAGATGTGGACTCTATTGTGGACGTGGCTGCTAGGAACGACTAACAAATTGAGTTAGTTTTTGCACAAACTTTGACACTAAAGCTCAAAACACCACTGGGTAACTTTTTGTTTTATTTTTGTTTTCAGTCACATTATTCACCTGCTAACTCTAGATGTACTGAACAATCTACAATTTTTCTGTAATACAAACAACAAACAATGCATTACTTGCAATACTGACTGCCAGAACACAATTCTTCTCCGCAATTAATCAGTAGTCCATTCATTTTTAACACAACAACAATTAAATGCTCTGTGCAACTTGTATCATCACTCTTCTCCAAACAGCAATGAGAGTAATCTCAGCCTAGTTTCAACCAGCTCTAAAAGCTCAATCCCCAGTCGCTCCTTATTTTATTTAGTCCCTAATCCTAACCAGGCAAATGGGCTGCTGTTATTCACTGGATGTAATCCCGGTCACTGAGTGAGCATTCACTTTTTGTTCCAGCTCACTATATTACCACTCCTACCTGCTACAAGGCATGCTGCTAATCTGTGATTCAACAGGATTTATAGCAGCAGAGTGCTGCTAACTTACCATTTTGAGTCTTGTTCCTTATTCGCTCTCTGCAATACACTACATGATACATCTTATAATCAGCGTCATATTTTAAGATATGTGCCAGAAAATTACATTTCATTCATATTTAAATATTTTGGCACTTACAATGCACATATGAGGTTAGCTATGCTAACACTGCAGGGATTAATGCTGAATTTTGAATTTGTTTTTGTTAGATCAGATCTTATAATCCTGATAGATTCATTTTAGTAAAGCCTTGATTATACTACACCTTGCATCAACATGCATCCTCGTTATCTCTGTGTCCGGTTAAGGAGGATGGATGTTAATGCAATGGTTTCAAACAGCCACACGTCTAGATATTCAAACTCTAAATTGCATGCCGGTTACATACAGTATGTATGGGTGGCAGCATCTACATCAGTCAACAAACCAGTAAGAATCACATACACAGGTGTGAGGTGTATAAAATGGGCTACTATTTGTCGCAATTATAAACTGAAGTCCTTGGTGCGATTCAGCCTGGAAGTGGCCCATTTAAAAAACCCAGTTGAGCTTCAGAAAGTTGCCATCAGGTCACAGAAAGGAGGGCAGAAGCTATTTTCAATGCATCTAACTGATCAAATGTGACACCTCCCTGATCACAGCTATGATGGAAATGGAATAAAGCAGCATATCTGACATCTCATTCAGTGTCTGTGGATTCAAAGAAGGTCCCTAAACATTCACACACATTCAGACTGCAACCAGAAAAACATGAACACCATTTAAGTTTTTCGAACCAAATAAAAATCGGGCTGCATCTAAATACACTAATAATCAATTCCATTATTTTTCTGTACTTCAATTAAGGCAAAAATGCGATAGCAGTATTCATTCAACACCCACAAACAGACACACACACACACACACAGCGTCATTGCTCAGTGCATACTGTGTTTCCTTGAAGACTTAAAAAAATGACACTGGACATCATCCTTAAGAACTTCAAAGCATGTGCACAATCACAGTTAAAAGCAACCATGTTATGGCCTTTAGTTCTTACTTCCAGTTCCGACTGCACACATTTTCACTTCATTGGAGCACGGTGGCTTAGTGGTTAGCACTGTTGTCTCACAGCAAGAAGGTCTCCGGTGTCCCCCACCCACAAAAACATGTGTGATCGGCTCATCACTCCTGCCATTGCCCCTGACTGAGGAAGGAATGGGTGGTAGATCTGGAGTTGGTCCCCAGGCGCCAATGTGTGTGTGTCTGTTTACATATGCACGTGTGTGCTGCCCACTGCTCCTCATATTTAGGATGGGTTAAATGCACAGGAATAATAACATCAATCCCCTATGGGGATGAATAAAGTACTGTTCTTTCTTCTTTTACCAGTCTAATGCCTCCGCAGATTGTGCTTCAGGGGTCTCCATGTGTTCATAAAATCTGAGAGGTGTGCAGTTGTGCACACACAGTCTTTGTTGATATAAGCAGATGAAGTATAATTTGCTCTTAATACAACCAGAGCACCAGCTTATGAATAAGCGTGAGGCCCCACAGGGCAGCAGTTCTGTCTCACAGGTTGTTGTAATGCTACAGCTGACAATCAACAATAGCAATCCTTGTCA
Source organism: Brotula barbata (assembly GCA_900303265.1). NCBI lineage: Eukaryota > Metazoa > Chordata > Actinopteri > Ophidiiformes > Ophidiidae > Brotula > Brotula barbata. The sequence continues at coordinate 35,774 of OMNV01012407.1, forward strand.
CTCCTTCATTTGCGAGTGGAGATACAGCTACCTTAGCGGAGATGTGCTATTCAGGGCTCTTAACTAACTTTCGCTCTGCTCTAGGCACTGTCCCACAATACAATCTAACCCGACCCGGAATGAATGTTGACCCTCCTGAAATGTTTCTTCATGCTTTCTTGTCTACACACCCCCTCTCTTGGGCATCAGTCAATGAGCTCGGTGAGAATTCCAGTTCTAAATATTACAAATGTTATTAATGTCATTGCACCCGCCCACCCACCAGGTGAATGTGGTCTTTGGGAAGAAAAGATTTCCATAGGGAAATGCCACGTAGATGACTGTCAACTAGCTGAACGCAGATGGCAAAAAACAAATTCAGATTCATTATGACATCTTCACATTCATAATTTGGAACTTAGTTAGGCAAGGCAATCCTTTTACTCTGACATCACCAAAAACCATAATAATGCACATGACATATTTGCTTCTATCAACAGGCTAACAAACCCTCTTATGTCAGTAGTCTCTGAACAGCTATCATGGCCTGCAATTATTTTGCCTCCTTTGTCACTGACAAAATTCAGAAAATTAGAAAAACAGAAGTGCCTCCATAGCAAGGTATGGTATAGGTAGGTAGGTATAGTATGCGTGTTGTCAAATACCACACAATTTTATCCAATCAGCCATTAACATTTGAAGGACATTGTGCATCATTTGAAATCCTCTTCCTGCTGCCTTGATATTTTACCAAAATTGTTGCAAAAATGGCATGTCCTCTGATTTTTTACAAATTGTCAACACATCTCTTCTCTCAGGTTTCTTCCCCGGAAAAATGCAATCATCAAGCCACTCTTAAAAAGCCTCACTAATGAACAGGTGCATATCAAACTTCCCATTTATAAGTAAAATAATTGAAAAGGCTGTTTTTGAAGCTGAACTACTAAATAACTGTTTTGATGTCCACTCAGGATTTCAGCCTTACCACAGCACTGACACTTTTCTATTTTAGCTTGTTTTTAGTTTCAATTTAACTCTTATTAATTTGTTTTGATGTTTTTGTTATTCCTTTTTGTGTTTTATGTAAAGCACTTTAAATGTCCTTGTGCCTGAGATGTACTATTCAAATATAGTTGCCCTGCATTGCCATGCCTTCAGAGGCCTGATTCAGGAAGACAGCTCAGTGAAGTGTCAAACTGTATTCACCAATTTTACACAGTGTCTTTGATCTCAGTGTGGCTGAAAGCTCATGCTATCTTTACACACCGACTTTTTCAGAGTTAAGCTATGTAGTCACCCATGGTGTGGTGCAAACACAAACAACTGACGATGTTTGTGTGTATTGAACCTGTGCCGGCCCTGGTGCTTTCTCTGTGGAGATTACATGTCCTCTATGGGAAAGTTCAGACCTGGTATTAAAATCCAACCTGTGATATCCGATCTCAAATCACCAGCTCTATGTACGTCTGTCTATGCGTGCCATGAAAATGCATCTCCAGGAGTGCATTTTGTGATTGAATCTTCTCCACTCTAAATGCAAATGAACTTACATAATTTCTTGTCTTGTGTTGTGTTTTATTTTATGATGGCTTTGCAGCCGTTTCCGACTGTAACCATTCAACAACATACACAGACGAAAATTGTTTGACAAAAAGTCTGATGGATACTTTGAAAGAACAAGCCCCAAGCTTGCTGATTCTCCAGATAAGTAACACAACCTATCACGTCCTTGATAGTGATCAAAATCAACTGATATGAACATTTTTATCCTGAAGGCAGTCCTTCAATGTGTCCTGAGGACGCATTTCATTCAAACACACACATATCCAATCTCATGTGGCCCTGACCACTCCTGAATGTGGTCTGAGCTGTTCAATTTCAGGACACACCGACTATTATTTTCATCGGATAGCTCAGATTAGATTTTAATACCAGGTCTGAACAGGGCCTTTGAACAGGGTCTGTTAGAGTTTTCTCCAGGTATTCACGTTTCCCACACCATCAAAAAAGTGCTTAGTAAGGATGAAACCATTCCCCCATTGCACCGATTTTAATTCAAACGTTTCAACTCAATATGGAAACCTCTTGTGTGACTTGTATCGATCTAAAATAGTTTGAAATACAAAGAAACATCCATATCAAGAAATTGTGCTGTGTATTTAGAAAACAAACGTTTATGTGGATGTATTTTTCGCACTTCTAGTGTAAATAATTTGTTTATATCTCTGCTCGAGGGCGGACATCATCCTGCTATGCTCTCCAACGCTACATTGTTGGTTAACTAGGTCTATTAATATAAAAGTTTATATAGGTGTTACCCACGTTTTCAGATTCCCGTGTTTTTGTTTGTTGAGAGAAAACCCCATTTTGTATGCTAACCAATTCAATAATGCACTTTTTGTCCTGGACAAGTTCCGGTCCTTTACTGGAGTAAAACATCTTGGGAAATGTATAACAACAGTACAGGGGGTGTGATTCAAACTTCAACGAATCATTGGCTACTAGTTTTTGCGTAGCAAATGTTGGGGGAATGTTGGGTATCTACAAATTCAAGACTATGATCTTGATCTGCTCTACACTTTAAGTGCCATGAGATAACCTTTGTTGTGATTTGGCACTATATAAATAAAATTGGAATTGAATATCAAATTGTATCGTATCATATTGCACCATGATACATGTATCATGTAATTCAAACTTGAAGGAATCTTTGGCTAATAATTTTTGAGAATCATATCATATATGATATTGTATCGTATCATATTGGTTATTTGGAAATTGGTCCCCTGGTGCTACACTGAGGCTGCCAATTGCTCTTCGTAGAAATTCTGCTGTACTTGTGACAAAAGCTGTGTTTCCTTTGAGATATTTGAAAGGGGATTTTGAAATATCGCATTAGCAAAGCGTGATGGAAACGGCAAAAGTTTTTCCACTGGCTTGAGGAGGATTTTGAAAATGTTGAAAAAGAGTTGATGCACTAAACAGGGTGATGGAAACGGTAGTGGAAAAGCTTTTGCCGTTATTACCTAGCATACATTTATAATTACATGACTGATCAGCTGTTTCTGCTTTCAGCATCACCACAGAAGTAATGTGTTTTTGTTATGAGACATACAGCGGTGTGTAACAAGCTGCCATTTCTCCTGCCAAGAACAAAATATACTTGTCTCGTGAGAGCCTCCTGTGAGTTACTACAATTTATCTCATGGATAGCAAAGGCCAATTGTTCTGTTTCCGGTATGCAACCTCTACTTTCTTCTACTCTATCACAAGAAGACTGGGCCAATGTCAACTTCTGACAAAACTACAGTTTGCATAACCTAGTTTATTCGCTCCTGACCAGTTGATGGAAACACAGCACTTACTCCCTCGTTCGCGTTTTCTTTTTTGCAACATTTTCAAAAATTTGCCTAAAATTTGTTTGACAGGAGATGGAAACAAGGCTAATGACAATAAAGATTTCTTCTTCTTCAAACAAATACTGCTTTTCTTCTGTAAATGTAACAACTCCCTCTGCCACTCGGTAGGAGGCTGAAAATGTCTGTGTAAAGTGGTAAGAGTCATCATTTACTGACATTTAATTCCAATTTTCAAACCAGTAATATTTGAAATGTCACTAGGGGCTGTTTGTGCAACGCGACACACTGCAGCATGCACCTCTGTTAACTCATGTATCACTGACAAACATTCCTTCATTTTTTGGTCTGAACATGTCTTCACATGTTTTGTTCAACAGCAAAGGAACAAATGAACCTGAGTAAGTTGAAGTTATTTAAGATATGTGCGACTCTGAGTTCAAGAGTATTTCTATATACCCACCAACAAATCAGAGAATCGTGATCAACAAAAAAATGTCACTGACCTAATTCACACATTATTTCCCATTGAAAGACATTCCCATGTCTTTGTTCATCGGAAATACTGTATGATTTATATAGACCAAAAAAAACAAAAAACAATAAGTGATAAAACATTTTTGCTAGCATATACAGTATGTTTTACCAGTCAACAGTGCAAGGGCTCATTCTGTTAGCCCACAGCCCTCACTGGCGTTTACAGAATTACACAATGTGGATCTTGGGAAAAGCCCATTTAGTGAGCTCATGTTTTCACCAATTTTGGCAGTCATTCCAGGGAAACCACATGCTGAGGCAGAAATCCAGGCACATATGGCTCTGGGAACATTCCCTGCTGGTGACCTTTATTTATTCACCACTCACACAAGCATTTTTTTTCTTTTCAATGTTATCCCTTTAAACCGTGTTTTGGGGGTTAGTTACATAAGACAAAATGTGTAGTGTTTCATTTCAGCATTGTATGTAACAGATGTGTACAGAAGCATATCATGTTCTGTGTAGAAGAAGGTGGAGATTTTCTTGAATGAATCAGTGGAATAAAACAGCGAGGGTATGCTGAAAAGAGTGCAAGAGCACAAGAACTGCACGAGGCAAAACATGGCAACATCTTACACTTTAAAAGTGCAAAGGGAGCTGTGAGGCAGCGCTGCTGGTGGCAAAAAGTGCATGGCATCTATAGTGACAAAATTACTACGCAGTTGAATGGACAGGTTGAAGCCTTTTTGATTTTTAGTGGCAGTAGAAGAGAAAGCTAAACATACACTGAGAGAGGGCTTGCCTCAACAGATGGCGTTTGTCCAAATGCTTTTTGGCAGATGTATGAAAGTGATAGAAAACAAAGATAGGAGATAATCCAGCCATCTGTGAAGGAACAGCTATGATGTAGTGACAGTAGCATGAGAGTCGGATTAAAAAACACAGATTACACGAACACACACACACACACACACACACACACACATCCCGTGTCATTCCTCTACATCACCACATTAGGTTAATTTTTCACATATCAATTTTCATTCAATCTTTCGTTGTTATCCCGGCTTTCATTTGTTGACGGCTCAGGTTTCTGTGGGGATGAAGCCGGTTTTAAATGTCAGCCTATGCAAACTGATAGTAAGGCCTAAGAAACAAAAAGGTGTAACAATGGTTGTAAAAAAGATTTTTAATGATAAACTGCGCATTAAAGTGAACTTACACAGGCTGAAGAAAAAGCTGCACCATTTGAAAACTGCAATGACTATGACTTTTTATTGGTTATCAATTTGATAGTATCAATGCTTTGTCAACAAAACATTTGAGAACTTGTTCACACATTCCAAATCTAATTTAGCAAATCAGCACAAATGCAATGTAGAGACAGCCTTTTTTGCGTTTCCAATCAGAATAACGCACATTTAAAATAAAAAACATTGGTGAGGGAAACCGGAGTCCCTGGAGTAAAATCATGCAGGCAAGGGGGGAACACGCAAATGACTGGGGGACCAGGGTCAACACGGGACCTTCCTCTTGTGACCGAGCATTGTTAACCACTGTTCCACCATGCTGCACAGCACTTGAAAATGTCAATATTTCAGGTTCTTATTTATTGTACCCACACACAGCTACACACACACTTTCACACTTTGTCTTCTCCCAGCTCGCTGAGTCAATTTAAAGAACTGAGTCATCCTCAAGTGGAGGCGTTTAATCTCAACTGTGGAGTGACACAACCTCAATTATCCCTCACTGCACAAGGCCAAATGTTTCTGCCACAATCAGAATTTGCCTGAAACCAACTATAACACTCCATCATGCCTATTTTTTAACAATATTTCTATAGTGGCACAGAAATCAACACTGAATAATTACCCTCAAATATTGATATTATTTTGCAGACCATCAACAGAACGACTAAGGTTTTTCACAAGTGTAGACGTAATTTGGACTCTAAGTAGATGAGCTAGGAAACATCATGTGTATGGGTTTCACAGTTGACACAGAAGCAATTTTCAAGAAATATTAATTTATTATAAATTTAATAAAGTATTTATTCTGCTGATGCCCAAATAATTGTTTCAAACATGCCACACATGAATGAATGAGTACTGTGAATAAATAACCCCACAGCACAGCATCACTCTGGTTTTAGGCCATTTCACGTGTGTAACTTCAGTACCTCCAACATGCTGCCATTGGCCGCCCATACTATGCTCACTTCCTGCCACACGTGGTAACAGAATGCATGGTTATATAAAATTCTACAAGTCAATTCAAAAACATACCAGCCAACAAAAAAAGACATTCCAGAGGTGTGTCTATAGTTTATGAGCTCATCCTGGTGACTCAGATCAGCTGGATTTTGTCCTGGACAGAAAGAGCAATACCCCAGCACTGGATGCAATAGGTTAAAACAATTTCAATTAAAGATTTAAAGACTCAACAAAAGGGAATAAATATGGTCCGGCCAGAATTGAATTTCCTTAGTTGGCTCAAAAAGTAAGGCCACTATTGTGCTTTAGCATCATCTTGCATCAGTTTTTCGTTCCATGTGAGTTTGTCATAAATAATGGCCTCTTGTATTCTGATAGTGTCACAACTGTTGTCTCTGACACAAGCTAAATCACACACCTATCGCAATCTATACATGCACACCTGTTGCCAGATCTGCTCATCTTCACTCATAAATACCAGTCACATTCTATCTAGCCCTCAATGTGTGTGATGGCTAACACAGTAATTTGTGTACATAGTAAATAATATGGGTGACAGAACACACTCATGGTGCAGACACACAAGTTCAGATGTCAATGCCATAAAAAATAATTACTCTCTTATGACTGACACAGAAAGAGAGGAAGATAAAACTGCAGTTCTGAAGAATAAAGCAGGAGGGAAAGTAAGAGTCTAAGTCTTTGGCTCATGCAACCAGACAAAGGAGCCCTAATTAAAGCTCTCTTTGTCCCTTAAGTAGTTGTCCTATTTGGCTAAATGGGGGATTTAGACTTAAACCCAATGGGAATACTCTACTTTATCTCATGTTGAAAGGAAGGTGGAGCTACTGAGCCTGGCTGAGTGAATAAAAAGACCTCAGGTTTACTGACAGTGGTTATGATTAATAACTTACATCTGTTTATACAGACAGATATTCTTTTCAATCACTTTTTTGATTAACTTTTTTTTAATGGATGATATCTTTGGTGTCTTATTTGTGTATTTTAATAATCAATTGTTTAAAATTAGTTTTTATCTTTTTATTCCTTATGCATGTCTTATTATAAATATATTATACTGTGTATTGCTTTTGTATAAAACAACAACACCGCTTTGTTGTTTTTTGCAACACTGGCTTTGATAAGTCTATAAATACATTATAGAAACTTTATTATTATCATTATCATTATTATCATTATCATAATTGTGTCATTATAGTCATCTTTGTACATGTATGCATATGCATAGAAAAAATGAAAGAGATGCACTGGCAATTTGCCTTGATCTTTGGGAAATTTAGTTAATATTTGGTATTAACTTACCAGGCTGAATTATGGTGGTCCTGAGAGCTCAGTGCAACTTAAGAAAATGCACTGCAAATTTTTCCAACACATGCAAAGACTGAAACATGCTGTAAGTAGCACACATGACAATGGAAGAGTTTCCAGGGGACACAAAAAAGTGATGCATGGAGTTTAGTTCAGTGCATTGTGAAGCTGTGAATACGGTTTCTTGATTTGGACCTGGAAACGCAATTTGGACCGCGCATGGCAAAAAACCCAATTTGCCACGCATGTGTGTAGCAGGAACATTTCTTCTTTTATATCAAATGATTAAATATAAATAGTTAAAAATACAAGGACAGAGGTCTCTCTTTAGAAAGAAAAAGTAGGGGCATCCAAAAATAGACCTTCACCCTCACACCTGTCTCCCAAGCATATATGCTTCCAGTCGGCCAAACAGACAACCGGCCAGCAGTCCACTTGTAGATGGCTGAGCTGTTGCAAAATTAAGCATATTTAACATATCTGTTATTTCTATTCTATATTATTGTTATAGTTACAGTTAAATACACTGCACACTGAACTGATTCAAGATGCTTCTTTCATTTTAGTAAAATCCCCAGAGAAAGAAGAATTTTGTACAAAGGGAAAGCTAATGATAAATGCAGAAATACTATACAGCCTACACAATGAAGCCTGTTGGTTATTTTAATACAAATTGTTAAAAAAAATGCTGACGCTGATTTTGCATTACTACCAAATTCTAGTGGTCCACTAGAGATAAAAATTCTGATTAATCAAAATTATACATTGGGCTGGTCAATAATATATGCAGCAATAACCCATTAATATTATTGTTTACATGTCTACTTTTAAACTTCATTAACGGAAACACAACTTTGTACTTTTAATAAATTTCTAATTAATCTAAAAAATCAAAGCATATTAAACGTAAACCTCAAAAATACAGGATTTATTGGTCCAAACATTTCTGTCCTGGCAGCACGTTTTCTTCATTTTCAGTGTGTTGAGGTCTCTGGGCCACAGTACAATAGTCCATAGAATGGACCAACGTGGAATCATTAAACACATGAAAAATCATCTAAAGGCTACGGGCAGCAGGTGTAACAGAGGATGTTGTATACCCACCCATCCATCCATCCAGATACTTGTGCTTTGACTCCCACCACCCACTGGAACACAGGCTAGGAATGTTAAGGACCCTGTGCCACTGAACTGATAATGCACCAACAAGTCCCATGGTCCAATAGAAGGCGCACAAACACTGGAAGAACAACAACCCTGTGGGTGTTGAGGAAAAGAAAAACAAATGCATAGATTGTCATCCCATAGTGTCTGTGTCTGGAGTATCTGAGAAAGTGAGGAGTATTTTCAATTAATGCAGCATCCCCTTATTCTTCACACCCAGCAACACACTGTGACTGAAACTTGTCCACCCAAAAGACTGCACGCCCAAACACAAGAAAAGCAATCAAACATATGCAGTCAAATGCACTTTTCTATTGGAGAAATTAAACATCCATTACACAAATTCATGGCTCAAACAGGAGGGCCAACTCCACAGGTTTAGCTAACCTGTAAGACAACAGACACTCTCAGGGGCAATAACATATACGTCTTGGATAGATGGTTTGAAAGAGTAGTGAAGGAAGAATACTACGTCAATGTAGAGAACCCACCTCTCAACGGAGGAAGAGGTCTATGACACCATTTAATGTCCACCTACAAAATGCTGTTCTTTCATTCCTTAACAAGTCTCAATAACTGCTCAGATTTGGACTCGTGATAACTCCAACGACTGTCATTTACACTTTCAGCGACTGTGGTTACAACAATCATGAGTGCTAATAAACCAAATTGTATCAATAATCTCAACAGTGAGCCCACAGAGGTTAAATACTCAGGACCCAGTCCAGTGGCCCTCCTCTCAGATACCCATTCATTTGTCCATCCATTACCTATAATGCTTAGCAGTCATTGGGTAAAAGGCAGGGTACACCCTTGACAGTCGCAAGTCAATCACAGGTCTGACACATAGACACAGACAACCCAAATACACGCCCATTTACACCTTGGCTTAATTTAGGTATCACAGTTCACCTTAGGTGCATGTCTTGAGGATCCGAGGAAACCCATGCAAACACTGGGAGAATATGCAAACTCCTCATGAACCCACAACCTTCAGGCTGTCAGGCAACACTGCTAGCCACCAGGCCACCTTGATGCCCGAGCACGTACAAACTCACGAAAGAATGGTTAGCGCGCAACGCAAACTGGCAAACATCTGGCTGTGGAGCAGTAGTGCTAATCACTAACGCCTTCTCTAGCCAGAGGACAAACTTTGGCACTGCAGGTCAGCTCGCTGAGATACTACCCCAAGCTTTGAACAGTCTAGACCTCTGCGACACAGCATAGGTTAAAAGCCAATGTAGGTTAAAAGTAGGTTTCAAGTCAATACACATTTAAGGTTAATGTATATTACATTATACTTAAGAGTCCATTGCTCCTTTCAAATAAACATCTAGCAGTCGCAAAAATTAATTCCTTTTTAACATGATTTCTATGTTGTTGTGAGGTCATGTTTAGCACATGACATGAGTCTTTTTCCAATAAGGTGGACAAAATAACCTTGAGGAACTTGAAAACTCAGCACCAAAGACAGTAACGGTCTTGGCTGTAATTGTTACAGCTAAGTCTCAGTTTTGCTCCCTTGATCATTTTGACATTTTATTTTTCCTTAGATATGTTTATTAGGTTAACAGCCTCTTCTCGACCAACAACTTGATTGCTGGGTCCTCTTTCAGTTTAACTATTTACCCAGTTCTGCCCCACTCTTTGTGCTTATCTACTCAGTGTTAAGTCCCTTTCCATGGGGGTCATGGCTGCTGGATTTAAAACAAATGTTATCAAATCTCTATAAAAAAAAAGCCTACTCTCTGCATCCCCGTGGATGCACAGCTCCATAAAACACGTTTAACCGTCCACCTGTGTGTGCTACAAAAATCTTTAGTTTACTAGAACCAGTGATATCACCAAATACAGTACGTGCAAAGGCCCGGACATTGTACATGATATTGGGCTGTACAAATAAACTTCACTTGACTATATATGTGAGTTATGAACTTACAGAGCTGATTTATGTTAAATGAAGCTATTAAGAATGCAAAGTAGATTTAATTAGGCTCTTATTGTTCACCCTGCACACTAAAAAGGTTGTGTGATTGTGAGCAGTGAAAGCATTATATACATTGCAAGCATTGCACAGGGGAAACGATTTTAATATACTCTAATGGCTCCATTACCCCACAGATTATATTTAGATCTCTTTCTCTTTTGTTTCCATGGGGATGCAGAGCTCTTGGTGTGCTGCTGAGGCTTCAGGTATTTTCCAGAGGCAAATGGTCCTAAATCATTGCAAGCTTTTCCACAGACTAGTGGGTTTGCCAAGTGATAATTTCCACTCTGCCAGATCCAAGCATCACTGGGTCTGTGTTTAACCACTGCCCTATTTTCCCCTCACACAAGCAGACACTGTCAAAGGTTTTAGTTCAGTACATCTGGAAAATGCTGTTAGCTGTGAGTTCTTGTTCCAATTTTGGCACTTATATTTTGAAGGGAATACTTTAAACATAACATACAAAACAATAATGATTTACTAGAATTCTGTATATCATTTAGGATGTTTACATGTTTATTTAAACTTTGAAGACAGTACAACTATAATCATTTAAAAATTCAGCAATAAATTGTTTGTTGGTTTGTAGAGTTATTTTTTTAAATACATCATTTAACCCCTTCAACACAGAGGAGCTGAAGGTTTTAAGCGACACAAAAAAAAATTCAGGTAAAACTAATTATGATAAATGATATTGCTAAAATTGCTAAAATCACAATTTTCACAGTACTGACAAATATTTTCTCACAATTTGTACATATAAACTATACAATCAATACTGTGAAAATGTAAATTCGCCCCAATTAAAAATTTCAGTAGTTTCTTGTTGCCATTTCCTCAATGAAACGACAGTTGCTAGATTGGTGAGATGTACAAGTTCATTACTTGGTTGATGCAAAATTCATATCTGTAACTACCTTTGCTTCCTCTATTCACCAGCCTTGTGTTGATGTCGAACTCTTGTTTGTGTTGTAAGTTGCACGCCACTAAGGCATCTTTCCAAGCCTTTCTCAATCTGAACTCTGTATTATTGCTGCAATTCAAGTCCTCAGAAAACAAAACATATTTATGATGAAAGCTAAAATGTTTTACCTTGATAAATAAATGAATCATTTATCATTTATTTTTTAAGGTATCTTTCATGCCAAATGCTCTAACTTACACCCTAAAAATCTCAAAATCATTCAATTTGATAAAATCACCAGTATAGAACTTTTAAATGGACAAATTCAATCACTCAACAAGCATACTCCCGACTGTGCAGCAATGAAGACAAAAATGTAAGTAAGACATACATAATTAAAAGGATTTCACCTTTCTCAGATTGTAAAATCATGCATCAGAGAAATTATAGGTACTGAGGAAATCAATGTGGAGAGTTCTCCTGGTGTGCCACTTTGAGGCCCCAAAACGTGAACGTTAGAAAGGAGCCTCAACAATCTAAATGGAAGCAGGTGTTTTTCAAATAATTTCAGCTGATAAATAAATATGTATCTGTGGGCAGAGAAAGTAAAAATCCAGCTGGTAAGACGTAAAAAGAACACAATTTTTCAAAATTTTTCTGGTTTCACTTTGTACAAACAGGCAAATTAGACTGAACAAACACACACACCACAGACATAAATATACGCACACACCCTCCCTCCCGTTTCCTTTGCAGTGTTTTTTTCCTCCAGGTGAACGAGGCCACAGACTCACTGATGATTATGTTCAGCCAAATCCTTCTGCCTCTAAAATCAATCATTGATACCTTGTGTAAACATCTCCTTCAACATGCATTTTCAACTTAAATATCAGAAGCCACAGACTTCTCCTGCTACCCTGCCAACAACTTATCAGAACATGGTAGGATTGCATGTCCCTTTGGATGTTTTCAGGCTATTCGAGTTAGAGTCGAGCTATTTGTTAAATATAAATGCATTAAACTTCTTCTAATTTATTACTTACTTGAAATTTCTTCCTTTTAATTTGTTGTGCAGATATCGCGGGTACGATTTGGTTGATTATGGAAAGTACTTGCATGAAAAGAGCTACATAAATAAAATTTTATTGATTGACTGATAGATTTGCTTTTACAGTTCACTGATTTACATTATTGCAAAATATGCTCTCACTTTATTCTTTTTACTCCCACTATAAAACCCCACCAAACGGATATTGAATACTGAATGTTAAGGCTTTTGAATCATTTTTGCTGTTCCTTAATATTCCCAGTAGGAGGGAGCGACAAATTTTGAGTGAATCTAATGATGATTTGTGGCAGCAAATGTTGATGCGAAATCAAAATAAAGCCTTGCTGCTGCCTCAGTATGGCCACCCACTTATGAAAATGCCAAGAAATTACTTTGTATAGCTTCATAAAATAACACTGCCACAGGAGGACAGCATTTCACAGTGTTGACCGTGCCTCAAGGTATCTCTCCATCGGACACAGTGGTTGATTTACATCAATTTTCATCCATTTCTCTGAGTCAATGTTGGAAAAATGCAGACTTCACACTCCTTGAGGGGGAGGGAATCTGATTTTATGGAATTGTTTGGCTGCAAAGATAGCTTAAACATTATGAAGAAAGGCTTGAAAGACCTGATACACGCAAATACTGGTTAAGCTCAACGCATCTACCACCGAGGAAATCTGATGTTTTGGAACAAGTTTTGCAAATTTGGCATGGTTAAATAAAAATTATTGAAGAATAATTGTGGCTCTAATTGTACTATTAATTAAATAGGCTACAAACTAATAACTGTACTATTCAACAGAAAAATAATTGTGTTTGATTCCAAGTAACAGAAAGAGTTCCGTAGTGTAGTATGTTTTACTAGTGGTATCTTCTCAGATTCACACATTTGCTTCTGTTTTTCTTTTATTCGTGCAGATGCTCATATACGATTGCCAGGAAAGCCCCTGAATCCCCATGAGACACTGCTTCAATCAATCTGCACAATCATTCACCCGTGACTGTGAGCCTTTTCAAGCTCATCTCCCTTTGTTTGTCCATTTGTGTGCTCTCCCATCAGCCGAGGAGGGCTGTGTTCATTCAGCAGTGAGAGATTCAGCCCATGATGCCTTTCTGCACAACTGCTGTAGTATCTGGGAAGCTACTTTGAAAATGGTAGCTTTTCGAGCTACATACGAAATACTTCCGAATTTTAGTCTGAAAGTATCATTCCATACCATACATATTTGGCCTCTTGCACATTTTCACCTTTGTCCGAGTAGAGTTTACATTTAAAGCTATAGTAGGTGACTGATCTTTTCCTTTATTCTATGACCTCAAAAATTGGGGAAAAATCGAAACACAAAACAAACAAAAAAAACCAGCATCAAAGCAGCAAGTACGTTGATTCTCAAATGATGCATTTTTCAGCATGTTCAAAGCACGGTTAGGTGTTCACTTGTCTGGCCAAATTCACTGTTATACACAAATTTCTGCTTATTTGGTTTCAGAGTAAAATATCACAAATATTTAATAGTGCCCCTTGATGTAGCTTCAGCTGTCAGTGAGAAAATTCAGACATAATTTCTTTCAAGGCAAGCAGGAGGATAAATGCCAATGATTGTGGTATTGAAATTGGAATTGAGCATTAAGGTCTAGAATGTGAATGTGAGAATGTGTGCTTTAGCTTCAAAGGATCCAGGTCTCGGTTCCCTTGACTGATCTTCTTGTGGAGCGGATGCACAATTTGAAAGACAGCATTGACTGTAACTCACTGACAACAAAAATCACTGACACTTTTTTGGTTGATATTTGCCAATGTGTCACAGGCTCCTTCAATTTTAGTGAAAAGTAGTAGTAGTAAAACAGAGAGGTATTGAATCAGTACACAAACGTTACCTCGGCACATGTAGAAACAGCAGCAAGCATGGATGTTTGGAATCCACTTAAAACAAGACTGCTGGTGACAAAGAAAGTGTTCAAACAGGACTCAACACTACAAATGTACAGAAACAAACCTATTTGTCAAGACATAGCGGATGGATGTATTAAATTCAGCAAGAAAATTTCATCAAGTTGCATGCAGCATGGATTCATGTGGCCAAGTGTAAATGGAATGCATTTTCTTGATAGGACATCCAATCAGATCAAGATGCATGAAGTGAGCGCTGTAAATAACCTCACAGATAAAGTATACATACCATAGAACCACAAAACCATTAAAGCATACACAACAGTCACTGCAGGCCTAAATGACCGACGTATCACTCATTGATGACAACATGTCAAATGTAGGTCATCACCAGCCTCACATACTATACGTCTGGAGATGCCCACATATTCTCTTGCAAAACTTTTATATTGCTATGCACACAAACCATAAACCTTGCTCCAAATGCATTTGTGTGTCCACGGGCGGGCAATGTCACATTCAGTAAACTACTATTTACAGAGACCACAAAATGTCAACAAAACAGTGCTTTTGTGTAACAGATGTGCGAGGATGTGTTTTTCTGGTTTTAATCGATCTCCCTAGAGAATCTTAGGCAAGTCAACATGCAACCTTCGACTTCCCATTAGTCCCTTTGCTATCTTTGCAGATGTCAGTCAAGTCTTTTAGTATACTGATGACACGTTCTTACACAGAATAAACTAAAACTTAGCCAAATACATGTTTTTAAAGCTTAATACTCTGTCGCCTCTGTTGGCTAGATTCAGAGAATATAGCAGTTTTACTATTTTGGATTAGAAAAGGTAATAGACATACTTTGTTATACAGCAACTGTTTATGCTTTCCTCTTGTTTCTTGGGACTTTTTAGTAAGGTTAAAATGATAGTTTGTTTGGACCAGTGTGTACACAACAATCGCATTCAGGTCCTGACCAAGAGGGAACCTCGCGAGAAAGTGGTCTCAGCCCAGTCTCACACAAAGTCTGGAGCTGTTCATTTGTGGTGGGAAACTGATGTGATCGCGATCCGACCCAATTACCAGCTGCACTACATACGTTTGAGCCTAAACTGCTCCCGTTAGCATGTCCTTGTACATTCTAACGACTTCCCTCATTCTGCTTAATCTTCTGAAGCCAGTAGCACGTCTTCTTCGCAAAGTTTGAAAAAGTACAGAGTTTTCAGGACGTGTTCTTGTAGTATATCTGGCATTCTGCTGTTTTAAATATATTACCACGGCAGTGATGAGCAAACAAAATTGCTCAATGTGTTGACTTGCCCAATATTTTCTCTCTCCAAAATACTGGTAGGAGCTGAAAACAGGACCTTCTTCCTTTATTTACATTCTTGCTTCCGCCAAGACATGTGACCAGTAAGTGGAGTGAATGTTCTCACATGTAGTGATGCATTTTGGTTCGCTTGGATTTTTCCTTTTGTGAAAAGACATACACACAAGGGGAGTACACTCCCCCCAGTTAAAAAATAAAATAAAATCAATAAATTCGGATCAGCATAAAAAGAAAAAGATACATGATGAAAATGCCTTTAATTCATTCTTTTCTTCCTATCTTTTTTTTAAATAGTAAAAAGAGCGGACTTTGCATCACAAATTGTTTTTTTTCTAAGTGCAAATAAATTCTACATGAAAAATTAAAAACACATTTTGTGTTCCAAGTGGTAATTAGCTAGCCATGCATTAACCAGACTGGTCTCGAGGAGTTCCTTAAATGACAGCAACAACAATCAACATTTGTATACCAGCTCCCACAACCGACATTGTGTACTCACCCCTAGCTGACAGCTTCTTCGTGTTGATTATTTTGGCAGCATATTCCTGCCCTGTGGAGATCTTCATGCACCTTCTTACCACAGAGAAAGCACCCCTACAGGACACAACAGAGGAGCAGTCAATCTCTCATGCCAAAGTGACCGATAGGATACCAATAGGAGAAGATTTTTGATTTTCATATGGAGTGTAATTGCATATCCGGCTAATCGAAAGTGTTAAAATAGAAAAGAATATACTTTATTATCTGAGGAGGAAATTTGTCCTGGACTCCAGTGAGCTGTCAATTATACTTGCACAAAGACTGGCCTACATAGAACTGTATTACATACAACTTATAATTGCAAAAAAAACAAAGAAAATTTAAATCCATGTCTGGTATCCTTTAATAAGTAGGTGGGTTTCAATCTTAATGTATAGCCCTGACTCCATAACTCAAAAGAGTAACAGTATTGTACAAACCCCATTATCTCACAGCCTTATTAAACATATCAAGTTTGGCACAAATCTTTGTACCAGTTCAGCTATCAAGAGGTCACACACCTCGAATTCACTACATAAAATATCGGTTTGATCAGCTACTACTATGGTTGGCATGGCTGCTGGGTTGATTATTATCTGGTGGGGTTCGTAATTCATTCGTCCTATTGCTCACATAGTCATTGCAACCAAGCATGATAATTTAGATCTGAGATGAGCAGTGAAGTTCCCATACCAGGTTGAAATCCCCCTACCAGATGGTGCTTTATAAAACTGCCTGGTAAACTAAAAACACTTCTCATGTTAATATCAGTCAACAGTCTTGGCCTAAGGCTGATTTCACACAGGCAGCATTCTGGCAGCACCGCACCGCACCGCACAACAGTTCACTTTACAAATCGGTGACCATATTAACACAGCAATCACACTACACGCTGCTCTACCACAGTGCAGAATTGTGGTCACTGCTTATGTTAACATACCATATTCTAACAGCAGTTTTACTTCCCATGTGCAAACACAATCAAAAATCCCATGTATGGAGAAAAGGAGTAGTAATTAGTGATTTTGTCGACTGTATCAAATCAAGTTGATCAATGATCAATGGAAACCTTCATGACACTTTGTGCATGAATTGCTATGTCTGTAATACAGAATAACTTCATCATTAAAATGAACAAGGATCAGGGGAAAAGGAATGATGCAGTTTAAGTCTAATAAAGAGTTCACACAAATCTGAAAGTCTGTTTTTTGGGGAAACACAAGAAATACACAATAAATTTGGGACACGTTCGCATCTGTGCTAGTGTGTGTGTGTGTGTGTGTGTTTGTTTGTGTTTACTACAAGATGACACTTCCTGTATTATAATATGGAAATGTCTACAAACAAATTCCTATGGGATCCAATTTCTAAACTTAGTTTCATTAACGTTTATGGCCAGAATCTGACTTGTACGTGTGTACCAGGAACCGATACTTATGACTCTCGCGTGACAGAATACTCACTGACACCATCTTCCATACTGTATCATTATTCTGTTTGATAATGTGTCAGAGATGCCACTGTCAACTGTTTATAACTACAGATGGATATAAAAAGCCCAGAGAGGAATGTTTGTCTCTTTCACATTCAATAAACTTCAGTAGATGATTATAAATACATAAAACTGTAATAGCTGATGTGTTTTCTGTGTTTTAAATCTCAACAATTCACACAAACCCATTTATATGTTAATTATATGTTAAAGTAACATTTATATGTTACTTTGGGTGGTTTAAATACTATATGTTATTTATTATTTTTTTATATTGTTGGTTTTACATTTGTTTTTGTTTTATTTTGTCTTAGCTGATTTCTTCAGTACATCTCTTCTTCTTCCAGTTGTTGTTTATTTGATTCCCCAATTGGATGACTGATGGCTCCTGGCTGCAGTCAAACATTTGTGCAAAGCATTCTAGTTGATTTTCGTGCAGGACAAGTGCAGTACATAAATCGATGTCATTTTCCTAACTTAATCTGATATATGCATTGCTGTCCATGGTGATTTTGGCCTTGGCGTTATTATCTAACACCGTTTCAGCTGCTGCCAATACATGAACATTTTGATATATCTAAAATTTGAATAATTGCCCGACAGACTGAAGATCAGACAAAAATATCCTAAAGTTGATAGACTATTGCAATTTAGAACTGCAAACACGATTTTTTTGTTTAAAAACAAACGTCGAGACGCTGTGTGGCGATAGTAAATATAAAGTAATGTAAAGATATGGGAATGAGCGACCAAACAAAGGTAGAAACCGGTAAGCGCATGTGCACGCAAAAGTACTACAAGACAAAATACAATATTTCTTACAATATTTAATAATAATAAGTACTTACTTTCCCAACTCCTCGAAAAGCTGGAACTCATCAGTAAACCTGGTGCAGGTTGTTGAAGCCATGGTGGAAGTGATTCACTCAAAGCCTTCCTACAAAAGTCCCTTTCTTTCTCCTTAATGTTTCTTAAATTGACAACTGGCCCCTTTGGGATAGAGAAAAAAAATTAAGAGAAAAAATATTTAAACCAGATTCGGGAATATTCTGAGCGTTCCAGTAAAAGCTCCTGTTTTCTTCCTGTCCGCCCACTCTGGGATTGACAGGGACGTCGCGAGCTGCTGTTGTGTTCAAAGGCACACTTGTTTTACTAGGAAACCGTCAAGCTAATTTAATGTCGTAAAATTAGAACAGCCTACCTTCAGCGCGTAACTTCAAAATAAAGGGCTACGTCATTGTATACAAATCTTTTAGTACGATAATGTGTGTGTGTGTGTGTGTGTGTGCGCGTGCGTGTGTGTGTGTGTGTCATTACCAACACGGGTTTATTAAGTATCTATATCTATAGACTTCTTCATTCTAACTACTTTACGATAACAAAAATCCTAAACCATGAATCATCATAGTTAATAAGCATTTTTTGTCTTCATTGTCTGTGTCAGACAACGGAACCAATCAACTATTTCCAAATATTCATCCCCTTGTGTTTGAACTCGGTGAACCTTTAATCTTTAATTTGATGTTAAAGGCAAAGTAACTTGGCGTCCCGTTTTGCCTTGACATCCGGTGTGTAACTTTATTAAATTGGTTTCCTTCAGAGCGCTTCCTGGTTGGAAATGTTGCACTACGTCTTCATCTAGCGGCTGGTGAACGAAATGCAATAGCATGCAAATAAATGTTTTCACCCACATACAAAATATAATAAAACAGCACAGATACGGATGACAATGATTGTATGTACATAAATACATGCAGCTTCAGATTTTCATCAAAACATTCTGTTTCATTGACTAAAGTGATACACTCAGAAGAGTTATAAAAACGTATTTCTTTGTCCTCTCAGTGCATACCAGAGATGAAAGCAGTGCTTGACTCTCTGTCAGAAACAAGAAAAATGCTACCATCTACGGATTCCAATTTTTGAAGCAATTAACAGCACGACCTTGGGGTGGCGCCAGACGACCAAACATATTGTTACCCAACTCTTAAACGTTCTCTGTATGGAGGTCTTATTTGGTTATTTTAGATAAGTTAGACACAGCTCTACATTGTTACACACAGGTGCGCACACACACAACTGAAAGCAGATATGTGGCTGCAATGGGGACATCAAATAACCGATCCGAACGCTGAGCTTAATGCCTTTCCCTCTAATTTATTTCTCTCACATTGTCATGTGACAGATGTTGAATTTTATGTCTCACAGCTGAAAGTTTTTATTCCTTTCCCCTCCTATTAGGACAAAAAGAAGAGGGCTGCGGAATCTGAAATCAACCGAAATCAACAGTGGGACTCCATTATGGAGGAAGCAGGACCAGATTTGACCTCACAGTGAGGATCCTTGGAGAGCTGCCATCTCATTTCCCCTCCTTCCTTCCTTTATATTTATTACATTTTTCTAAAATTCTCATATTTATTATGGTTTCCCATTCAGCTAAAACAGAACAATTCCAATCAATAAGTAAGTAGACACAGGCATCAAAAGGATAATGTGTTTTCAGTTTCATAGTGGTGTGCACTGTCTGCATATTTCTTGTTCTAGTGAGCTCATTCTGGCAGTCAGCGTCATGTATAATACATTGCTTTTGTTTTTTTCCCCTAAGCAGTTGAACGAACCAACTATTTCCACAAGGGGGTAGCTTTAATGCTTATGACGATGCAGATTTACTGGCTGTCTCAATACCTGCTAAACTGCCTACGTGGACAAGATTGTAAGTCATCATACGCATGCTGCCGGCTTGAAGGCTGTCTCAACTTTTTAGACTTCTTGAAAGTATTGTCTATTGAGATATCTTATTTGACAAAATTTTATGTCAGCATCTGTTCTATCCTTATTCAGTGAGGCAATCCCACAATTCAATGCGGTGGGGCAGTCATGAAATTGAAATTATTGGTGCTGCTGGTATGGAGTTTTTTGTTTACATTTTTTCACAAATGGGGACAAAAATTTAACTACTATTGTTGTTATATCAATGGTCATCTTATTGTCAGTCATATTTGTAAGTATTTGCATAGTGTGTTGCTAATGCTAGCACGAACCATGAACAATCACTATCTAACTAAGGAGTCTCAATATTCTGTCTTGCAATATTGACTTTCAGTCAAAACGCTGGATAGTTAGACCGCTGAACTCATACAGTGGGAGTAAGGCAAGGCAGGTACCCAGCCACTGACAGTGCCTCCTCCTATCCCTTCTTTTTGCCAACAGATACTGATACAACATTTCCAACCACTAACAGTTTCTCTTCCTATCCCTTCTTTTTGCCCAGTGCTAAAGTACCGCTCAGTGGAAGGCCTGGGTTATGGTCTTTGCTACAGGGGATCTGTTTTTATTTTTCTTATTCTTCAAAACATAATGAATATAGGTTGTGCACTCCTATGTTACAGGCTCGATTCAGGTTCAAAACTTCAGACAAGATTCAAGATTCTCCTTAAGCATTTTAAATTTCTCTGTTTTCTTCTTATGACTTTATTACTAACAGAAAGAAAGAACTACAGACAAATTTAGGCAAGAGGAAAGAGCATGGTGGGCTGAACTCGAGAAGGATGAAAAGTTCTCAACAACAGCAATGGTCGGAAAATGAAGACATGAAGGAAGGAAAAACAGAAAAAAATGATGCAGTGTATTATAAACTGGACCTGTGGGAATGCCAGGAGGTGTTCCAGTTGTGCTTGGGTGAAACTACTCATTACAGGAAATCCCCGTGTCTGATTCACTCCTCTCAGTCTACTCATAAGCTCCACTTAACATCAACGTGAAGAGCAGCTCTGTGTATGTGGAGCTGGAATTTCAATTGCAGCATTTCAGTGTTTCTACTTTTGTTTGACTGCATTGCTCTCTTGTTTATATATGCATCTGCTAGGTGCCTTTGAATGTTGGACACTATACATCACTCTGTCCTTTTTCATTCAGCTGTTGGTTCCTGGAAACTTTTTGATTACCTTTGCCATCTTCAACAGAGCAAACACAAAAGTTATGCAAGCCAAAATTTTTCTTAACAACGCCGGCATGTACAGTACATATCCACAACATTGAAACTGAAACTGAAAGATGTCGACAAGATAGGTTTTCAAGGGAAATTCAAGGTGTGGATTTACCTGCACCAGATTCTGCCAAGGATACTGTGGCCACTCCTCCTCTATGAGTTGTCCGACTCAACTATCTCAGACCTGAAAAGAAGTGTCAGCCGCTTCCTGATGAGATGGTGAAGATTACCGAGGAGTTTGAGTAGCATCGCCCTCTATGGAAACAGCTGCAAACTAAAGTTCCCCCTGAAATTTCTGGAGGAGGAGCTCAGGCTCTTGAATGCAAGGGAGGTGCTGCAGTCCCGGGAGTCAGGGGACCCTAAAGTCTCTGGGGCAGGGGTAGTGGACCGGCAGAAAGTGAAGAGTGGAGGCTCAAGTGAAGCAGGGAGAGTAATGGCTAAGCCATGGACTCCTGGTATGGACAGTGGCCAGAGGAAAGACTGGTCTAGGATCCATTTAATACCCCCGTTATGACAAGGCTCGGGGACAGGTGCAGTGCAATTAGTCCAAAATGAGGTGAGAGCAGCCATTGATAAGAAGAGGTCCAGAAAAGCAGTGGAAATGAGGCAGCAAGGCACCAGGACTAGATGGGCGCATGTTGTGGAGAGAAAGATCTCATGGACTGACTTCATACTGGCAGAGCCACATCGGATCTTGCTCTTAGCCCAGGCTGTCTACTTCCCAGCCCGTTCAACATGCAATGCTGGGGCTTGCCACGAGCATGTTCCATATCCTGAGTTGCTCCAAAAAGGTTCTGGGGGATGGCTGATGCAACTGCTGTCTCAACCAGGTGCTCAAGACCATCGGTGAGAGCATCTGTACTGCCATTGCCAGCTGTCGGAGGGCAAAACCCACTAAGCAAATCATCAACGTCATCAAAGCTGGAGAGAAGACAAAAACAATACTTAAAACAACATCAGGGCTTCTCAACACTGCACAGGACTGACAGCTGACAGTGGCACGCAACTGAAGTTCCCACAGCATGTTGCCAAAATCGCCATCGGACCTGACATTCTTCTGGTGTCCGAGGCAACAGACAACGTTGTCAAGCTGGGGCCCACTGTGTCATGGGAGGAGCGGATGGAGGAGGCCTTTGAGTAGAAGAGGGAGAAGTACGAGCATCTGACCAGCAACTGCCACAGAAAAGGCTGGAAGACAAGATGCTTGCCTGTATAGGTAGGGTGCAGAGGCTTTGCAGGACAGTCTCTCTGTAGGGCTTACACTGCACTGAGTATCACAGGTGATAGGAGGAAGAGGACCATCTTCAACAACACAGAGACTGCAGGGAAAGCCTCTAGGTGGCTCTGGATTAATAGAGCGGATCCTTGTGAGAGTGCTATTAGTGCATAAGCTGAGACATGGGACATCAACCTCAACAGGGTTGCCTGAGTGAAGATGTCTGATGTTTGACAACCAATGAGCTCAGATAACATCACTGATGATGTGCCCATATCATCAGATGTCTGACTACAACTGTTCCTCTATATTTCATTACATAGATGTGGGTGGTTAGCATTTATATTCAAGATTAGATTTACATCACAGAGATGCACTGAAAAGTTTGTTGCAGAATGGCAGCCTTTCTTTCCTACATGGAACAATTCACTATGCCTCTTACCCCTTGAAACTGACTGAACACTGCAGACAAAACTGTTCTTAGGAGTGAGGTGAAACTGTGGATTCTCTTAACCTCATTTAGCTTGGAGCCTCAGTCGGCATGAACTGAAATTGTCTGAGTTCCAATAGATTTTAAAGGACACGGAACATGACAATGTATTCGTTTTGAATCTTTAAATTCTTTTTTTGTTTATTTTTGGAATTTGAATAAAAAATGGAAATTTTTGGAATTTGAATAAAATTCAGCTGCTGCTTTCCATCTAATATTATGTTAGTTTTTCTCATGAGATTTTCTCCGTCCAATAATATGTGTTTCCTATGTGTTCATATTGCAGCTGAATGTGAGATGAAACCACACTAAATGTATGAAGATTATTTTCCAGTTGCATTGCAATTCATTTTATCAAACAAAAATGTAAAAAAGTGTAAAATTTCTTTGTGCGTTTAGAAAAATGTATTAAAAATTTTGCCTTTCCATCAAACATTTTTGATTTGTAGCGAAATTTGCAAAAACAAGAAAAATTTCACTAGGTGGAAACATAGCCACATTTTTTTCACACATATGCTAACTTTGAGCACAATTCCTGGGTGGGACATCTGATTATGCCTCCAAAAACATGACACAAAGCTTTTTCTTATACAACCACAAAATGTCCACCACCTCTTACGAATGGAATGTTACATGTTTGCCAAGTGACTCCATATCACAGCACTAATACTCTAAATGTGTATGCATTGCGAGCGTTAAATGTCTTTTGGCATTTTGGCTGTGTTCACAGGATACTTGAATGTGCACTCATTAACTGTAGTTCTCTTGGACAACAGCTGCATGATATTCGTCTCATTTTTCATCACTCTGGGAAAGATTGTAAAGCTCAGCTGAGTCATGGTGTTCAGATGGAGCTTTTGGCAGGAACACGACAAGACCATTCCAGCTGGCTACACATCACTCACTTAATTTTCACAGTGATTGTGTGGAAACCTAAACTGTGCATATGTAATCTATACAAAGTCCTGCAAAAATATATAAAATAATGTCACACATCACTGAGATCAAAGCTTTCGAGCAGCACAATTCATCTTGTTTATTTTCTCATATCACTCACAATGACCCATAACGGGAACACATAATGTGGCGTGAGGGGTTGGGTGTGGTGATGTATTGCTACACGGCCCAGCTACAGGCTGAAGAAGTGCCCCCTTTTCCCATAAGATGGCTCCTAATTTCCATAACTCAAAGCAAATGTGGATTTCCAAGAGAATCCTGAGATAAAAGTCAGATCTTCTGCACCGAATATTTCCAGTTTTCATTTTCAGCATGTTTTACGCTATAACTATTTAACTCTTTGAGGTCTGCCATTGTGACAAATCTTGTTACACTGAACTCATCAGCATCAAACTATATACTGTATATTCTGTATATACTGTATATATATATATATATATATATATATGTATATGTATGTGTGGGTGTAGACATTTAGTGTAATACATTTCAAGTCAGAATTCTGTGATAATTGTTGCTTGGGAATATTTTGTGGGACAGACTTTTGTATGCAAAATCCTCTGCTAGACCTGGATGTCATAAGACATCAAGTCCTTTGCGACCATTAAGTCACAATGTCTGTATCAGTTATAGTTTTACAAATTACTTTGTTCGCAACGCAACATAAAATCCACTTCAAGTGAGTGAATTCTTTTGGTGATATTTTCCAGTCTGACTTGTATATTTTTTGCAGTTTGTAACTTCAGATTGTGCAAAATGTAGGGTCAATGGCACCCCACCACACACACACACAAACACACACCGCGCACCGCTTGTAATTTATTGTTATTGGTTATCAATCAGTTTTGGCAACTAAAGATTAGAATAGCCATTTGGATAAATGTGTTTTTTGTTTTTTACCAAAGCACTTTTATGGAAGGTCAGACTGGACTGTATTGTCGTTTCCATATGTACATCGTAGTCAGCTTGAAAGAATCACCAGAGAAAGGTCAAAAACTTTTACGGGTACAAGAGCCGTTACTGTCATCCAAAATAAGAGAAATCTGTGTGTAGTAAAACTAAAAACCACAGAGGCTTTCATTTCATTAGTTTGGCTTACATTCAAGCCAGATTGATGCCAGACCAGACATATCAAAAAATACCTATTATTCTGATGTCAAGACAGACTATACTTATGAAACAAGAGTTACTCAAACATCAAAATAATACATTATCATAAATCCTATGCAGTCTGTGTACCTTTCATTGATTGCAATCCCGATTCCCAGCCTGACAGGATTTACATAGGTTTTGTCCCACACTTTTGTAAAGTGCCATAAATAGGGCTGTAAATAGGCCTACATTTTAATGTTTATTTGAGCCATATTTCTACAAATTACTTCCTTTCTTCAGAAAAGCATCCAAAAGAGGGAATGCAGAATCGGAATTTAATGAAAAGAGAGTACACTTACTAATGTCCTACATGATGTTGCACCATTGAAATCAATAGAAAAACACTGAGATTTTTTTTTAACTTACTTTATTTGGCTGTTGTCAAACAGCAACTGTCTGTAAAGAGTCACACAAAATTCCAAGTGAAATAATCTACAAAACAATCCTAAAGTCACAGGAGTTCAAGCATGCAATATAAAAATGACACATTCTTTAAATGTCCTAACATCAGTTTGAGGTCTTAGGCTGGGTTTGCACTGCATGAGTTTTCAAATTTTATCAGATGTTTGAGGTGAGACGCCACTTACACAAGCGCTTAAAATTATAAATTTCACAGTTTCTTCCTCCAAACACTTAAAAAACTGCTATACACACCAACAGACTCCCATCACAATATAACAGACAACAAAAAGAATAAAAGGACAAAGCATATGTCAACGTGGAGATGGCATTAACATAACATGTTACAGTAACACCTGGTGGTGAGTAGAAATGTGATGGTGAGCAGAAATTACAGCCTCTTCCGTTCCAGTCAGTTTGACACCTGATTGGTTATTGGTCTTTGTCATGTCAAACTGCACAAACCATGTGCTCGATGTTCCCCACTACAGGAAGGCATGTTCAGCTGAATTGAAAATATTGTTAAAGTTGAATATTTACGGTAAGTTTTGAAATAGGTGAAGTCAAGGAGGAAGTAAAATAAACTACAGGTGAATTAGAGTTTGATGTGAGCATCCAAATTCAATAGAATCTGACTATTCATGTTGGGTTAGATCGAATTCCAACTTAATTTCAACACTACACTTAGGGCTCAGGTCACATTAGGAATGTGAAGTTTGGGTTGGGACAGGACGCCCCGTTGCTCACCACTTTAAGTGCCTGCAATGGTAATGCAGCCGCTCGGATTCAATTCCGGCCTGTGCCGTTTGCTCAGTGTCATCCTTTCTCTCAGCCCTGTCCTTCCCGTCTGTCTCCGTACTGTAAATATCACAATAAAGCAAAAAAAAAAAATTTTAAAAATAAGTTTGGGTTGTGACAAAACATCACAGTCCACCCATCACATGTGCAATGAATGTTTGACTTGAGACGACTTGTAAATACAAATTTGTTATCAAAAAGAAAATCATATGAAAGTCGTAAACAGATTAAGATGAAACAAATGTTGTAACAAGAGCATTCTCTAGTTGCTGAGTAGTTGAGTTTGGGTCTATCCAAAAGAATTTTGTCAGGCTACAATCAGGTTAGAATTAAGATCTCTCTGCTCCATGTCAAGCCAGATCGGACTTGGACATGGACATGACTTCAACAAGATTTAGATTCACGACATAATGCCATAATTTGGGTAGAGTTGGATTTTGACAGTACTCTTGGTTTTCAAGTTCACACTGGGCTCAAAGTCATTGAGGGCTGATTCAAGTTCTACGGACTATCTGGCAAAAATTAAAGAACTATCAAAAAAGAAAAAAATAGGGACAGAGCGACTGATCACAGAAAGAGGGCAAATCATACCCAAAATTGATTCAAAATTTTGTTGCGTGAACCCTGCCTTAGCTGAGTTAGAGCATGAGAGCAATGTTTGAGTGAAGATCTTTCACTGGTTCCGTTGAGGCTATTATTCGTACAGTACATGCAGATGTCATAAGTTTCATTGTCTGAAGATGAGTTAGGTGCCTGTCCCTGAGAAAATTTAGGCAAAGTCTTTCATAAAAAAAGATCAGATTGCTACTGTTCTACTTTTCTTTTCAACTTGTTCTTTGTTCTCTTCTTCCACCTTTTTTTGCCATGGTGGTTCATGAAGAGGCTGTTGTATCTCTCCTCTTCCTCTTGCTCCTCCTTCTCGTCCTTGTACCAGGGGCCCCACACCCCTCCATTGTACTGAGGGTTTGAACGAAAGTCTTTTGCTGGGTAGCGTACTGGAACTGCCGTCTTGTTGTACTGTGCTAACCGCATTAGCATCTTTTTCACTATGTGTGGGTAACGCTGCGATAAGTCCACTCGCTCATAAGGGTCTGCTGTGATGTTGAACAGCCAAATGGATTTACCTCGATCCCAACGAACACGTTCGTTGTGCCATCGATTAGTCAGCTGCTGGTTAGAAAAGGTCTGCGGGGGCACCCAGTCACTGTAACCAGGGACGCCTGTCAGGAGCTTCCAGTGGCCCACACGGAGTGCGGCCTGAGTAGCAGTGTTCCATAAGCCATAGCCAGCCTTCCAGGAACCATTCTTTGCCTTGATATATATTGGGTCAATGTTGTGAAGAATGTCCTGGCGGGGAGATGGGCGACCTTCACTGATGGCCTCCCAGACATCGTAGCCATCCAGGTTTAGATCTTCATCTAATGTCCCTTCGCCCAGGGTCACCAACGTAGGAAACCAGTCAGTGATATGGACCAAAGATCGACACTTCGCCCCTTTGTTGACCAGCAAGGGGCTGTGAACAAAGCCCACTGCCCTGATGCCCCCTTCCCAGTATGTAGCCTTACTCCCTCTCAGAGGCCAGTTGCTGCCTCCAGCCAGAGGCTGGCCTCCATTATCTGATGAGTACACAAGCACCGTATTGTCATAGAAACCATAGCGTTTTAATGCTAATGTGAGGTTGTGGATTGCTTCATCCAGGCAAGACACCATGGCAGCATATTTGCGGCGATGCAGATTTGGAATGCCCTTATAGCGTTCGAGGTAGCGGGCAGGAACCTGCAGTGGGGAATGAACTGCTTGATAGGCTAAGTAGAGAAACAATGGTATTCGAGGGTTGTGATTGGCTAAAATGCTGATTGCTTTTCGTGTAAACATCACAGTTGAGTACAAACCACGGTCTTGTTCCCAAGCTGCCTCTTCTCCTTCATATAGATCGTAGCCACACATGCCGGGCCCTTCACATTTGTAGTGGCTGTAGTAGTCTCCACTTCCCAGAAGAGAACCAAAG
Source organism: Brotula barbata (assembly GCA_900303265.1). NCBI lineage: Eukaryota > Metazoa > Chordata > Actinopteri > Ophidiiformes > Ophidiidae > Brotula > Brotula barbata. The sequence continues at coordinate 64,474 of OMNV01012407.1, forward strand.
AAAGTGTCGAAGCCACGTTGAGTCGGCAGGCAGCCACGCTTGTAAAAACCCAGATGCCATTTACCCACCATGTGAGTGGAGTAGCCCGCTTGCTTCAGTTTCTGAGGCAGCGTAACATTTTCAAGGGGTAGGCAGTTAGCCTGGGTTGGTCGGATGATGGAGTGTTGCAGACCTGTGTGGATCTGATACCTAAAAAAACAAGAGACACACATTAAAAAAAGTTTAATAAACATGTTTATGTGAAAGCTTGGGACATCTTAGAAAGTTGACAGACTGACTTTTAGGTCATTGTCATTCTGCTGCTAAACCAGAGAGGAACATTGGAGACCAAATTTCTGCTATAGTGTTCACCCCAAACTACAGGATGTCAGACTTTGAACATGTTGAGACAAAGTAAAATACACAAACCTTATGATCAAACTTCAGGTGAGTTAGTGTTCTACATGACCGACACAGCTCAACTGTTCACTTTTGATTTGTTCAAATTCAAAAATAAAGATTCTCATTGGGATCGAGTTCAAAATCTTATGTGAGATTTCTGTAACAAAGCTTTCCAATGACAGATTGCACATATTGGAGAATGGGGATGACTGAAGTGAGGGGAACTACTCAAATCGGTCAAATATAAATGACCAGACTCAAAACAAAAATTGGAAACAGGGAAGTTGTTAACAAATTATGCCAAAAAAGAGGCGATTCAGTTTATTCCATAGTTGAACAAGCCTGGACAAAAACTGTGTTCCTAAGATGTAAATAATTTTTCTTGATCCCATGTAAAAAAAATTATGCTCTACACAGCACCACCAGGGACGCCATGGGGCTTTGAAACCTATTAAACCTATTAAATGGTTACCGTTAAGATGACCTCATATCTACTGAGACTGTGCCAGCTCTCCCAAGCCTTGTAGGTGACGACAAGCTAGGCAAGCTACCTAGGACTTTGGAATCAGTTTCAGCTCTCATAGGACCAGCCCAATTGAACCTTCATTTAATTGTGACTTCAGACTTCATTCATTCAGACTCTCCTTTGAGTCAAAGCCAGACACCCATGAGAAGCGATCTGAGACAGCCAGATGCCTCTTTACCTCCTTCCCATTTTTGACCTTCCGCCAATCCCTTGTTCTCTTGTGGTCAATCTGTCACCAGGGAGAGGGAGTGAAAATAAAGTGGCCGGTTTAGGTTTCGAGACAAGAAGATTTTCCTGGAGAAGAACCATCTGGAGCAGGGTGGTCAGGTTAAGCAAGGCTCCAATCCCCCCTCAAAGAATACAAAAAACATTCAAGATTTGCACTGCGAAACTGTCTTACAATGATAATGCTTTACACAACAAAGGCATTACACATTTCTCATAATACCACATCCCTCAAATTGATGCCTGCACTCAGTATGGAGAGTGTTTGGGGTCACGTCGATGAGTAGAGAATTCCCCATAAAACCCTGATAGAAATGCTTGGTTTTGTATGGTGATGTTATTATTTCCAGTACTTCAAGGGGGTTGGGAGCGGACAGAGAGAGGGAACCGTGAAACAGAGGAAGCATTGTTGTTCTGTCTGTAGGTGACAGAGCATGAACATGAACACAATGAATCCCACCAGACCCTGTAGTTTTGCATTGAAATTGAAATAACAGCTGTTTCTTGAAGTATCTAGTCTACAATTCACTGTAGGACAAAATATCGGAAAGTAGATTGCATAGTTTAATCTTGTTCATCGTTAATTGGCAACTCAACATGTGATTGGCCTATTATAGTAAAGTTCATTTTTTCAGTTGTATAACCCCACATCACATCCAATATCTCTATTTGTAAAGACCTTCACAGGCCCATAAAGCTTGATATCTTTGTCAGAATATGATGGGACCTCCACATCACAATGGGCCGGATTTGGACACAAGATGTTCCAGGATGTGTTCAAAATGTCATTTGGGCTTGGAGTGCAGGTTAGTTCAAAAGAATTTTCCGGCGAAACAGTAGGTTTGGAATTTAAACTCTGCACTTCATCAGGCTGGACAGAAATACAAATTACTTGTGACACAATTTGTTTTGGCAACATAAACCTGCAACTAATGATTATTTAGATAATCAATGATCTAGCAATTATTTGGAACAATTAACCAACTTTTCGGTCGATAAATGCAATGATAAATCAATATCTCTTTAGTGACTATTCCGGTTTTGCCTCGTCTTAGTGGTTGTATTAGGCACGAGCTAGCTAACACAAAAGACAAAAACCTTGTAATGGCCTTCACTGAAATGCAAGTGAAAATATTTGTGGTGTTTATTATCACACAAAATATTCAGTTATGCCTGTTTCACATTTTTCCCTCGCACAAAAAGTTTTATTTTTTACAGAAATTTAGTTTTTAGACAGGAGAAATACTACAAATTAATGTTTGTTTACTGCTACAGTACTACTATGGTTGTATCAATGTCATCTTGCCAAATTTGATTTGGTAAATTTCATCTCGTGCTATTGTGTTCCAAGTAGGCTAGTGTTAATGTTAACTCTAGCATTAGTGAATGATCTGTCTATCGATTTATCTAATTGGGGTGTATCAATAATCAGTTTTACAATGCCGACTTGGATTAAAACACAGCCTGGTTAGTCGGCTGACTACACAGAGAGTAGGAATCAACGCAGCTCAGCTCAGCTGTTTGTTTTTCTTCCATTCCGACGTTGTCAGCCTCTCCGGCTACAGCGCAATTCTCAAATCTAATTCAAATGGAAATTTGACAATGAAAATAATTGTTGATAATGTCTACTATTCGTTGCACCCCTAGTGCTACTGGGGCAAAATCTCTCATGTAACAAAGATTTCAATAACTCATACTAAAAAGTTTTTTTTTTTTTAAAGTTACAGACTGCAGCTGCAACTTGTTGTGATATCATGCCAACTAACAAATGAGTATGAAAGCACGTAAAAACAGTAACAAGACACACATGGTTGTGCAAAGCTATTAAGACATGTATGTGTAACAGCCAACATTTTAAGAGTCCTGGCTCTCCTCATGCGGTTCTTGGTGGTGTTCACATACCACAAGGTTACAGCCATGTAATGAGAATGTCATGCTAAGTGCAGGCTGTGATCTCTGAACACATGAATCACAGCAGCCTGAGGTCTTGATGGGGAACGGGGCAAGACGTAGCAAACACTTTCAAAGGTTGCACCGTTTTTGATTGACATACAGGGGGTTTCACAAAAGAGCGTGACACTGGTCTTTACATAGAAAGTTTTAGGACACCTGAGGAGGAATTCAGGGTCTTCAGTTTTAATGAGGCCTTAAATAGTGACTGCAGTAACTCCGACTCTCTGGAGATTCTTGCCTTCACTCCACGTCCAATATTACATTTTTGATTTATAGGCCACTTTTAAAACAAAGCAAGGCACAAACAGTTGGCTAATGTCCTGGGGTCAAGCACCTCTCAATCCATTATCCAGCATGAATTCCTACTCTCCACAAGCAGCAAAGTACCCCCAGGAGACAGTGGCTGACCTTATCTTACAGCTGCAAGAGCAATATTGCATTCCATGAGTAAAAAGAAGAAAAATTATATTAAATACTAGTGTAGGCATGTAATAATGGCTTTATTTACACTACTGAGCCACAAGGCCAATAAAATCACACACATCATTAACACTTGGGAACCTTATATACTGAATTTTAGTATGTCAACATGTACGCACGCCACATGACTCCCGTGGTCATTCTTTGTGTATGTCAATACCTAGCTATTCACTTCCAGAAGCTTTTTATATTTCATAATTGCTGGGAAAACAATAAACAATCTTGACAAAAAAAGATTTTTTTTTCTTGATACAACAGATGCATGATAATGAATATATTTTCTGCACCAATACATAAAGCTATTTCAGCTTGTGACAAGCCTTAAATGAACAGAAACACAAAGATCAGTGATTTTCTGCCAATGATAGAGCATGAATTCCAGAAATTATAAACTGCAATAACAGCATTTTCTTTGGGAAAAGTTTCGTTTTTTAACATTTTAAGAAAATTATCCTGTTATCTAAAAAAAACCCCAACCGATGTTTTTTCAAAATCTGGGAAGGTAACTGTGTTTTCTCACAATGATTTTATTGGGATCTCGCGAAACAAATGTTTTCCTAACATGCTTGACAATGCTGAACATTTAGATGTCAAGAAAAACTTTTGATACATTCTAATATACCTTATATATATATATAGTACAGTATATTCTGTATCAAGGCACAAAACTATTTCTTAACTTATTTCAACAGAATTTTGATCTATTTCTGCCACTGCTAAACTATGAGATTTCTAACTTTGATTAAGCTGTAGCTGCATTATCTGCAACATTTTATTCTCTAGAGATCGAGAAAATGATTCAGTAAAGATGATTTCAGTATCTCAGGACAACAATAAAAATTAGATTGCATGGCCTCGCTTGCTTCCATATGTACACTTGATGAATTGCCACATTGATTGACTATCGAAAGAGGTTTTGACTGTGCATATAGGCATTACAGTTGATGAGTTCTTCTAATCTTTTTGTTAAATGCTTTGAAATTTGTAATTCTAGGCAAGGATAACCATCAGACAAGTGAATTGGCCACTGCTCCAGCCACCGAGGCTCTGGAGGTTCCAAGGCAACATTGCTGCTGCCCAGGCCAAGGCCGACTCGTGTTTTACTGCTCCACGTCCTCCTCACATATGGTTCAAATAAGCAGCCCCAACTCAGCTCTGCATTTAATCAAATTCTGCCCTCGAGTCCTTCTTACTCTACTCCTCCTTTCAGCAGGCTCTTCACTTTGTCTTTGTTATCATTGCACATCTCTCTTCACTTTGGTTCCTTTACTAGCATTCATGCTAGTGGGTTTTAAAAGAAAAAGAATAGATTCTTCATTACCCACATGATATAGATGTGTACCAATACTATGTGGTACACGAACCTGCATAGTGTAATATTTTTCAGACATATAAACATACTAGTTACTACATACTAACTAGAAATGAGTCATTTGTGTACCTGTGCAGCACTACTAGCTAGCTAGTTTGCTAACTGTCAGTTCCATAAAGTATACAGAGTATTAAATGACATATTGCACAAATTGCATGAAAGGCAAACAAATGGGCAAACCAGTCAAAAATAAGTACCATCTAAAAAGTGTGCAAGAAAAAAATGAAGTTGGAAATTCTCTGCGATACGTTGTGAAACAAGTGTTCATCACTACTGCAAGCGTAAGGACTCTATAGTTTAAATAAATGAGGAAAACTGATAGAGGGATAAAACATGTAGATGTGAATTTCAAGTCTTTACTTGAAAATGTATTTAAAATACTGCATGTCAAAATATGTCTGTAGAAACTCTAAGCCAGATTCACGTGTATCAAGAAGCGTGGTTTTTATATAGTTAATATAAATTGTCAACCAGTCAGGCAGTTCATCAATGACTTACTCAAAATAGACTGAGGGTAAGAAGTGTTAGCAAAGAGAAGGGTGACCAACAGTCAAAGATGAATTTAAAGTAAGTGTGGACAGATCTTAAGTGTGTGAATAAGTAGGACACGGACTGATTTTGAATGAGAAGAGGGGGGAGGGGGTTACCTTTGAGCAAATAAACAGCCTGGCTGCCCTTGTGGCCTTTCGGGATGACAAAAGAGCTCTTGAGAGCAAAAACAGAGATCTGCTTATCATCGACCTGGGACTGCAGGGTGAATTCTTCATGAGAGGCCTACTGATGGACAGAAGTCATAAGTGCTGATTTATGTTATGCCGGTGGGTGCACAAAAGTGGTTAAATTCACACACAATGGATGAAACTAAGCACACAGGCCTACACATGCCTATGAAATTTTGGATACAAGAGGCCTAGCTCACACTGACCAGATGTTAATTCTTCAGCTGCAAAGTGATTCTACTTTGGGCCGTGAGCTTGATGAATTCATCCAGATTAACATTCCTCAACATGTTCTTATGGCAGTTTAACACAGCAGAGTGGGCGAGTTTTGGACTGCGGATAGGTTTTTAGACACTGAATGCTTGAAAATAATCTCTCTGAGGTGTAAGACGTCACAGGTGCATTCAGTGCCAATTTTAAAAGTTTGGCAACATTGTGCTCCCTTTTCAGGAATACCACAACATCGTGATATCATGCCCTGTCCAAGGGAATTAGTTTTTCCAGTTGGCCCAATGTATTCGACCCTTTTTCAAATCCTCCTTAATTCATCCGTTGCTGCTAACTTTACACAACTCTCGACTGAATATCACTTGCAAAGGCAGTGAAGTGCAAGCATAGGTGCTTCTGTGTTACTTACTGGTTTTGGGATTCATATGACAAATTTCTCCACGTTAACGCCACAACGGAAGCTACAGTGCATGGTGCCTGCTCACAACACACCTGGATCTGGAGTGTGCTGCTAGTGGTGCAAGCATTGGAATGTTAATAACGTATCTCACAATCAAATACTCCGTCATGAAAATATACACTTCACTCCGCTCTTTGTACGGAAGGCTAGGCCTTCTCCGTCTACGCTTAGTCAACCAAATGTACCTATCACAGAAGTTCATCTAAGATACAGGCGTCTGGTAAAGACGCTTTCACAACTGGAGTCAGGATCACTGTGTTGCAGTGTTACTGTTCATTTGCACCAATATAACCAGCTGATTACGATGCAGCACACTGCACAAACGACTGTACAAATCTCACGATATAGGAATTGATCTTTATCGCTCAAACAGCGTGAATTTGGCACAGTGACAAAACCGCATGGCTGTGTGTCTGTCAGTCTTCATTCATTCTTTGATTACTTTGGATTACTAGCGATTACACACTACTACACTGTTTACTGTAACCTCTGCCCCGCCGGCTGGTGCTGTCATTCCTTGTTTTAACCTGGCTGCTCGTTCCTGTTTTTGGGGATTATTGGGCGCAGCGCCCCCCAATCTCAACATTTGGGGGAAAACTGCTGATGATTGGCGGACCAAGGTTTCTTGTTAGTGCATAATGAGAGTGAGTGAATATTCAGTGATGCGCTGCCAGTGAAGGTGTAAGTGATTGATGATTAATGTTTTAAGGAATAATGTAGACAAGCACAGTGGAGGAGTTTGTGGCAGTGAAACAGCTGTCTTTCAGTAACAGTACACAGCTCCTAACAGAACATGACCCGAGACCACTAGACGGGCTGCTGTTATTTCTATGGTAGGGGAAGCCCCGCCTGAGAATGCACAGCAAGCATTATTTATTGGTTGGAAAGCCTACAAGATCCAGCAGCTGAATGCTGTGCTACTATGCATGAATTGTGTGTATCTATATATCTATATACTGTATATACAGTATATATGTATATATATATTGTATATATACAAATAGAGGTGTTTTTTTATTATTGCTTTGGCATTTGTGTGATATTGTGATAGATGCAGTGGAGTGACAGATAGGAAGGAAAGGTCAGAGAGAGGGGATGGCAAGTCGCAAAGGATACAGGACGGAATTAAACCAGTGCCGCTGCGTTACATGCACTTTTAACTAATGGGCCACCAGGGCGCTCCAAGTAATGTTTTTTAGTAGCATTAAAACATACTGGTTATTTTCCATTCCTTTTATCTGTCCTAATTGTCTTTTCCCGCCTTTTTGTCTTTCCTCCATCCAGTCGAGAAGGTAGTGAACTAGGATTAGAGGTTTTTTTTCCCCCTCCAGAGATTCGACAACAAGGATTTAATTGATCAGTCTCAATCACATGACAGCAAAATGTTGCAATTCTTTCCTTGTTTTTAGTTCTAGTTGCGTTCTGGGAAGGTTCCTCCTATTTCTTCTATTGTGTCTAAGGACATCAGGATTGCTCATGTTTATGTTGAATCTCGGAGGGGGGCTAGATGGATGCGCACATTTGAGTACTCAAACTCTCTGCTCATCAGATCACATGCTGGATATGTTTGGTCAGACAAGTCAACAAAAAAAGCAACATCTGTCTTTTTACTTAATTAAAAAAGTTCTCCAGATTGCCAATGACCTTTCCTGGAGCAGGGAGCTTTCTTCAAGATGCATTTTGATGCAAGTTACCCCTGTCAGGTATGTATGCATTCTTCAAATACATTCAACAACAGAGTCATGACTGAGAATCAACCCTTGCCTGAGGTAGTGTACTTCTGCTCAGAAAGATCAGTGAATGTGCAATGGAACGGAGGAGCCCAATAACTTAGACGTTAAAGGTGAACTCCAGCTTTGAGCCTTTAAACTCAACAGTGCAGTGTAAAGAACAGCAGACCTGTCCACATTTTCTGATGCTTGGTTTCATTTAGGGCAGTTGCAGAATCGTTGTCTTGGGCTCCTGTTACTGGAAGATTAAAGCAATACCCTGACATTTAAAAAAATCTTTGACCTTATTAGAGCACAACACCTACGAATGGATTGTGGATCAATGTTCCTAGTTTTTCTAAGACACAAAGATAGAAGTTATCATTATCAAAATAAAAAACTACACTTAACTAAGCTGATAGCTTAATGTGAAGTAGCTTTTCTATAGGCTTTTCTACTTGTTCCATGGATCCAGAAGGATCCAGTAAAAGGCCTAACCAGGCCATGGTAAGTGAATGCCAAATATTGAAATGTGTGTCAGAGCTCTAGTTCAGTCTAAAAATGTATGAACTTTAGATGAATTCATGAAAAATAGCCTTGAGTTGAATGAAAAATCAGTTGCTTTATGAGTTTAAGCCTGCATTTAAAGTCAACACTGTCTCCATATTTGTTTCACAAATGGTGCTGCTGATATACTTCTTGCCTTACTTAATGTCAGTTTGGAGGGCTGAATACGCTGTTCAGTATGGCTGAAACATAATCCTCTCTACTCAGCAACAGAACACTTAAACTACTTCCATACTCTGTATTTCCTCTGTGCATTTCATGGTAATTATTCTGGCAAGCACATTTGTCACTGTGGACCAGCAAAAAGATGAATCATATAAATGAGGATCGTTTTGGGTGCGGTAGATAAAGTTCTGCTCAAATCCCTGTCAAGTTACTTTCCTCTGTGTTTTTGTGGTTTCATTTCTGACATCACTTGACAAGTGGACACACACATACGCACACACGCACACTTATATGCTGACATACTGCAAAGGCACCTCTACAGCTAGTAATAAATCAGATAATTCACAAGTCATAATTCACAAGACCTTTAGTTGCCTTAGTGTACAACGTGTACAAGGCAGGAGTGCTTTATGTTTCACAACACAGCTCCTCACCCTGCTCTTCTGCAATCATCTCAGCAGGAAAAAAGGCCAGGACACATAATTTAATCCACACCTACACTTCCATCTAGATGTTGGCTGCTTTTTCCCTTAAAGGTTTAAGAGAGCAGAGCAAAGAGGAAGGTGCACTTTTCTCATTATTTTCTCAGACGCCTGCCAAAAAGCAGTGCCCAATGCCCACCAAGCCCCCACCCTCTCCACCCCCTGTGCTTTTGCAAAGAAGAGGAACAGATGGTGCAGACAGAGGATGAGGAGCCCCACAGGGCTCCATCTACAAAGAGAAAAACCCCTGCTGAAAAACACCTTCAAGCAAACTACAATGCCAAACCATATATGGTAATCAGCATTAACTTTTTCTATCATTCTGCATATCCTGCTATGTAGCAACAATGAAAATTGGGTGTAAATACAGATGTTAGCCCAAAAAATGAGATCATCTTGCTCTTGAATGTACCAAATATTTACTTTTGATTTGCATTCTGTAAACACTTTACACTCTGTACATTTACAAGAACTCAATACTAACCGTCCAGAGCTTAAAGCAAAAAATGTGATGTAGCTGAATGCGTGGAAGGAATTAACAGGATCAATCCATTCTCAGAGTGTACATAATACAATTCAGTGTGAGGCAAGCTTGATTTACCCAACAGTCCATATTGCGATTATTTTGACAAATATTGCCCCTTTGATTTTAACTGTGATATGATTAACAGGTCTGATTCCTTCGCTTAATGCTAGAAATGCAAAAAGTCACTCCGATGTCTCTATGTTTATTTTAACTATATACTAAATTTCAAAATTAAACAATCCTTTTTTTGCACTTTCAAAATTTGATCATTCAAAATATTCAAAAAATGTGTAAAATAAGAAAAACATTCTACAATCTGTGAGTATTTCTTCTTGGTGAAGGATATTTTACAGCTCTGCATGATTTTTAGCTATGAAAACCAGAATGTCATCTTTTTCTGGTTTGAGATAGGAAGTGATGTCACAACATTGGCTCCTGTACTAAAAGCTCTCTGATGACACAAGTATTTCTGTCCTCTTCTCTCATACATGCAGTGCATCCAGCCATGATGTAATCAGTTAAATTGCCGCCTTTGAGGATTTTCACACATTTTCATAAAGTGTCTTTGATTTTCATTGTACTTATTTTGCAGTCCAAATGCAGATTTCACATCACATAGGGTACGCACATTACAATTTGTGCAATGCTATTAAAATATATATATATATATATATATATATATTATTGCTTTAATCACAAATCTTTATTATCAATGCAAACTTACTGAGAGTAAAAGCTCTAGACATACAGGTGAATTTACTGATTGTCCAGCTTTAATTCCCTAGCGGGGCCCTTAGAAGTTTCCCAAGGCCACTGTGTCATAGACTACACCCACACTAAGCCAGATCAATCTGAAAAGGCATTGGTTTTTCCATTTTGCACTTTCGGTCACAACTGATCTTTTCAAAAATGCTCTTGAGAGTTGACAAATATGAAAAGTCTTCTTTCATTTAATAGTGTAGATGAGGAATAAAGAGAAATTTTAAAACTGATTTATAATCCTGGATTTGATCAAAACGGACAACATGTCGGCTGATGTGGTGCAAATATTAGTAGTCTTACTTGTATACTTTTATTGCATTATTGTAGTAGAAAATAGTTTCAATCTGTATTCCAGAAGAAGAGACGCACAATTACTAATGTGCAACTGAGCAACATAATCTACACGGATCAGAGATTTTGGATTTAATATGAAAGAATTTGTGCATGAAATGACATAAATCTGTCCCCTTCCTGTCTATGTTTACTGTGCGTGACTATTAGAAATGTAAGGTTTTTGGCCTTTTTTGTGTGAAAGGTCAACTTTTCTAAGAGGTTATGGAATTGTTAGTGTGGTCAGAAAACATTGTGACACTAAAACTGCACTGTTTAAATGTATCCGGTTTATTGTTGATGTCGCCATAATGAGTCCATCCTAAAATCTATACCTCAAACACAACGATCAATGCAAAGGGGCACCTGACGAGGAAACGGTGAGCACCATACACACCTTCCGGTCATGAGCTGACTCCTGGAGGGGCTGCAGAGGGGTTGAACATAGTAATTCTCCAGTTTGACCCCCTGCGCTGCCAGCCGGTCCAGTGTGGGAGTTTTGATCTCAGACCCGTGGTAGCCCACATCCCTGAAGCCCTGATCGTCGACCAATATAAAGACAATGTGAGGTTGGGTGTTCGGCTTCTCGAACTCATTGCCTCGGCTGCGTGGATCTGCCTTCCAGTTTTCCCACGGCATTTGAACGCTCCACGCCTGTGACACGATGAACCCGAGCAACAAACTCACCGGGATCCACAGCACAAACATGGTTCCGTTTCAACCCGACGCTGACGCATAAAACGGGATTCTATCGGTCACGGTGACGGTGTGCGTGTGAGACGGCGTGACGCACATGTTCGAGCATGAACAGCATCGTTTTCAAATCGCTGACACCTTCAAGCTTTGCAGGAAAAGCAAAACACTGTTTCAGTCTGCGTGGAAACAAAACGCGCGCGCTGCTCAGTCCGTGCTAATGCGTCAGACTGTTTTTTTTTCATCTGATAAACACACAGTTTAAAAAATTGAGAGATCTACTTGGTTAAAATAAAACCACACGGAGGTTTTTCAGTCCATCTTTCCTCCGGTTATGCGGTTTTTGTCAAAAAAGTTCCAAAGTGTTAAAAAATACTGCGCGCAATGCAGGATGTGCAGTGGTCCAGCACTCCCAGTATTTAGAGTACACAGAGTACACGATCTCCATCCTGTAGGACTGCGTCTCCCCGCTGGGGTTCAGTGAAGACTGAGGAGACGCAGGTCCGCTCAGCTGGACAAATTCAAGGTGCGTTCAGGAGCAGCTCGGAAACCGTTCAATCCAGCTGTTCGTTGTAAGTGAACGTTGCAGTGAATGCTAATCCTCAGAGCAGTGCAATTGCGCATAACGAATTACGAAAAAAAACAACACCAATTTACGACATATGATAAGGCAAGTTAGACAGCTAGGGGTCCCAGATACGATGGCTATCAATAGCTTTAGCAATTAGTTCTGGATAATTAATACTCACATATTTCATGCTCTACCGAAGTCATTCTAACAGTCGTGTCCACAGTAGAACAGACCTGCCGGACGTATTGCTGCTATTCCTCTCCGTGTATGCAGGCTTTGAAGACATATATTTGGGTATAGGGTCCTTGAAACTTTGCAGAATGCTTCACAGAACTACTTCGAAGGGGGGTGCAGTGGGTTTCAAGCCCGGTGGGACAGACTTCCTCTACTTGAGGACGTTAACTATCAACCGTCCTACTCCTTCCATTTGTCCAACCCTGGATGGACAGAGATGTGAATTATGGTCTCTCTTTCAGGGAACCTGGAAGTCCTCTTAATCATCTGTTTATAGCATTTATATTTTAGGTGCATCAATGGACACATCAATGAGGACATTCTTCTTCCAGTTGATAAAAGATCAGCTCTGCTTGTGTGTGTGAGAGAGAGAGAGAGGGAGGGGTGAAAACTAGAGAGAGGGAGGGAGAGAGATAAGTATGGTTTCTCCAGTGATGTGGGCCCCACCTGTCCCACTGTGGAATGTCTGACACATTAACAGAGCTGGGGGTGGGCGATCTTTCTCTACGAAGTATCAGTTTAAACAGGAGGAGGACATGGAAATGTTGACATACCTGGGCAAAAGATTTACAGCTTCTACATTGGCAGGAAGTCATTTGTTGGAGTGGAAATGCTGCTGTTCCATCTTGGCAATGGATTTCAGAATGACCGCTGGAGGAAATACAAGAACAGCAATTTCTTTGCTGAAATGAATGTTTGCACGGTTTTGTTGCCCATTTCCATTTTAGGTGGCTATCTACAAGCGACATGCATTACACCACATTTGACTTTTAATTCATTTTAAATGAAATACAGTATAAACATGAGCTTTAATCAGGATTGTTACAACACTGCCAGGCTTGCCAGTCAAGCCAAATTTATAAGCTGACCATGTGTAATGTTACCTTTAGCCAGCTTGTGACTTATGGAAAGAGGTAGAAACGTCCCTCATGACAAAGATCTGATCGGATGGTGCCACTGCATAATTGCTGCTGCTGGAAGGCGTTTGCCTTTTACATTAGAAGCGTTGCTGTGGGGCAGAGCGGATGCCAAGTGCTGCCAATATAGTTCAAACATCCATTTCATTTTTTTTCAGTTGTTGGTGGTGCAACATTTCAGTGTGATTTGTGGATGGCAGCAGTGAGCATGAGGATCCTACGTGATGAAACCTATTGCCGGTTGCCAGGTTCTTGGGCTGTGTTTTCTAGCCTTCAGAGAGCTGCATTGAGAGGATCTGTCTAAAAATGGACATTGAGCCTGTAAATGTTATCATTACACTAACAATGCGTTGATACAGTAGGGCCCACAAGCTGTTACTTCAGTGTCAACAGTTCCTGGGCAGTGTTCTGTCTTGACATTTCTTTGATTTTTTGCCTGTTGCGTGCTTACGTTTCCGGTTCAAACTAATGATAGGAAGTTGGGCAATTCTACCCATTGTATTGTTTCAACACACTGGATCTTTATATGCGACACTGTAGAAGTATAAATCCAGTGGAACTCCAACTAAGATGTTAGCATGTCTGAATAAATCAATTTACATTTACTCACGTGGTGTTAGTCCAAGTAAGCGTCCTCCGCTTTACAACAATTTATCAGTTCATTGACTTAAATTAGATTATATGATACGTTTTGGCTGCTTGGTGGTGTGTATCGATGGGTGTGTATTTCTGTGTGCATTTCCTGGAACTTGAGAGGTGTAGCATGTGAGGTTCTTTCAGTGCTTCGCTGTACAGGCCCACCAGACACCTCTTCCCCAATTCAGTGGCTCACACCAGGCCTCTTTGTACAGCAGCCCAGGATCATAATAATGCCAGCACTTACATTTCAGCAGGTAGGCACAAATTCTTCATCTGCTATAAGCAAACAAACACCTTGCATGAGACAAAACCAAGTGCAGGACATCTGTGAGGCCTGGTGCTGACACCTAAAGCAAAATGAAACATTTAGAAGACATATGAAGAGGTGTGTAACTGGACAACCCTGTTCTGACAAAAACTTTATGGATGTTATAACGTGTGAGGATCTCATCAATACTTTTCCTCTTCCACACCTCACGCCTTTAGTTTAGAGCCAATTGCATCAAAATTGTGTAAGCTGGCCAATTGTTGTGATGCCAGAAAATGAGGAAACACTCACCGCAACCTCGTCCCACACCTGCTTCACTGCAGGGAGCTTCAGCATGAAAACAATATATTTTGACATTAAAATAGTCTCCGTGTTTACAGAGTAAATTGTGTAAAATTTTAAGAATACATGTTTGTAGATTGTGAAATATATATTTGTGGACTTTTCTGTGGGTTACAACTATTTTAAATCCTCTATACCTTTGGTGGTTGAGATCCGCTCCCGTAGATGATTTGCTCACGTGGACAAGTAAATTTGTTTCCTCGGCAGAGAATCGGTCTGCTCTGATGCGCCATGTCTAGTCTCTGCTATCTCAATAGCACGAGTGCACCCAGCTCCTAAAGGGAATAGCAGGTGAAGCCCTGATTGGCTCAATTCATGTTCAGAACCAAAACACACCTATAAGTAATTAGGAGCCTAAATACTATCACTTGACGCCTTTGTGCCTTGCTTTGCACTGCAATTATGTGCTGTCTAAATAGAAAAACAGACTTGGCCACGGCCCAAAGCACCGGGTGCTGTAGAGTGCCAGATCGTGTGCCATAGATAGCTTAAATAGGACCCATGCTATCTTTGAGCTGGCAAAGAAGTTCAGTATCTAAGTATTTAAATCAATCTTATGTTGAAGAACTTAAAATAGCGATTCTAAAAATATTTTTCCCACTACGTCCCCCTTAGAGCCTGAGGCCTGGGGCTGCAGTCCATGTAACCCATTGAGTAAACATGGCTCAGGCAACACTTGCAGGAACCAATACACTTTCAAAAACTTAGGAAATTTTGGTGTTTTAATGCTACAGAAACAGTAAATGTGTTTTAGTTGCAGGTAACAACTTCAATCTTTGTGGTGTTGAAGAAATGACCTTATGGATCTATAAGGGTCCTTTGAAGTATTGATGTACAGATGGAGCTACAGTAATAGCAGTATGGATCCATAGGGGTCCATTCAAAGGCCTACTGAACTGGTGAGTGAGTGCCAAATATCTCCAGAATGCTCAAACTTACGGCTCCAAGCTTGTATAGATATTTCTGCAGTGACAGTATATTCTCTTTGGCAGTCGACATTAATGAAGCAGCTTTTTCTGTGCTGCTTGTTTCCTCTTTAACACCGTCCTATCCAAAAAACTTCCAGTAAAACAAATTAACGAGCAGCAGCAATTAGGAAAAACAACAGCAACGTTCCAGCTTCTACTTTTTACGGACCTGACTGGGCAAAAACAAGCTGTTCTTCTCAGTTTTAATGTCTCCAAGCCGCATACTTGAACAATAATATGTACACTTTCAGACAAAGCAGGCATTGTCATGAGAATGAGCTTCTTGTCAACGCGTTTCAGTAACACTATAATATTGCTTTTAAACAGATAAAACGGAGTGAGAGAATCTGATGCTAATGCTTGATGTTGACGGGTGTAATGTGATCTTAAATGATGTTCTTTTTATCATATTCATCTCAATAGCAAAGTAGACTCCTGCATGCTTTGCCTGCATGTCAGACATGCCCAAGCACAGAGCGTTCACAGGACGTAGAGAATAGGCCCTGTTTGTTCGTGCCAGGGGGAATTCAAGCATGCTATTCTCTCCTGATACAATCACTGTCTGTCTGGCTTCGATTATGTTACTGCGGCGAACAAGAACGCGCATTCTCATCTGTCGCCACTGGGCCGAGGCAGAACAAATACAAGTAGACAAAACTTTATGCAGCGTAGAACTTTGAACCTGCAACACAAGAGAGCCGTCCAAGACTAACCTCACCCAACAAATTCCCAAATGTTTTAATCCAAACCCGACTGTAGCCCTACAAATTTGTGTCTGGGCACGAACCAAGGGACACATACCCCAATGTTGTCTGAACCTGATCCCAGTCTGACCCAGACATGGAGCACATTTTTTAATTCTATCCTCGGTTAGCCAAAAAAAATGGCAGCTCCAAGCTGATAAATATTTGTTTGTCCATACAAAATTTGGTCTCACAACCAGTTCATGGCTTCATTCATCATTATCTACATTATACATCTGCTAATTGCGGTGTGTAGACTGGTGATTTGTCATTGAGTCTAAATGTGACATTTTGATCCATAACTGAGTCCAATGTGTCTGAATCTGACTGAACCTGGTGGAAACAGTAGGCTTCATACCCGTTCAGACAGCAATGCCAAACTTTATGATGGAGACTGCCTCTACCAGGAACCCTGATCTCTCTTGGGGTGGGTTAGTGTGTGCCCTTCCTTTAATTTTATTTTTACCCCCATACTTTACTTGTTTATTAATTTGTTCTTTTCATCTGAAAAATCGCACCTTTTATCAAACAGTAAAACTTAACTCATCTTCATTATGAGCACTTGCACTTCAAGAAAGATAAACAATTTCAACCATGTTCTCAATGAAAGCTGAAATTCCTGCGCGGGCAATGGGTGTGATCGTCCCTCCACACCAGTAGGTGGGAGCAACTCACGAAAAGCTGCTTTGAAAACTGCTAATTTGGAGAAAGAAGTAGAAGTAGAATAAGGCAGGACATTTTTGCATTCCTTTCATTGGATAAATTATTTCATCCTCTGTTCACAAGATCCCTGAACACAGAATCAGTCAAATTTCCAGACATTTCTCCAAATAACGTGGAGTCTCGTCTGGACAGGCCTGCAGGACAGATATATCATCGGAGTGCTCGCTCGCTCGTCCCGATATGTTCTGGCCCCTGAACTCACAAGGGTTTATCCAAAACAGTCACCAGAACGCAACAACTTTTCCAGTGTTCTGTTTCATATGCACATTCTCATAAACCACTGTCCCAAGATTACAGCAGGACTAGATTGCTTGCTTAAAAAGAACTCAAATAAAATCCTCTATGTAAGTAAGTCTAGGATTTTTGCAACAAAATATTCTTCTACATCTGTCGTGACACTTTTAATTAATGAAGGGATTTGAAATTCAAAGGTGTATTAGAACAGCAGGCACAGTGACAGACATGACAGTGGCGATGAAGAGTTTGACACTTTGGGTGAGTGTTGTGCAGGCGGAGATCAGGACAAACGTTCAAACTCGCTACGGTAGAAAGTGTTGAAACACAGGTATGTATGGTAAGTGGAGGGAGAGATTCCACTCATCCTCCACTCATGTTCCCACAGCTGGCGGGAAACGTGGGCCGTTAGGGTCACAAGCAGCCAGACAAAACAGATTGTGAGGACGATGAAGATTTAAAAAGGTAGAGCCAAGGTTCAACCAAACACAGGAAGTAAGCGCACACAGTCATTGTCTGTTACTCCTACATGGAGAAAGCAGGGATTAGTCATAACAAAAATGAGAATACAGATACCACATTTCTATTTTCTTATTATTTTTAATCTGAATTTTAATCATTTCAACATTTTAAACATCAAAGATAACCAATATTTAAAGTTATGTACTGTTGGAACTGGAACTAGCAGGACTCATGGACAATACACAGAATGTCAGTTCGGTTTTGTTACCCTAACTGATACTAATAAACTACAAACCTCTGCTGCGTCACAGAGATCCTGCATGTCTCTGCTCAATCAAATATGCCAAATTTGTAAACTTCATGTACGCAGAAAATTACAAGAGGAGAAGTAGAAGCAGCGTGTGGCACAGATACAGGGGTCTGATTCATGAACCGTGAATCTAAGCCTAAC